>BJCM01062109.1:0-61179 GCA_018326385.1 Flaveria bidentis | reverse complement strand
AAGAAGTACTCTTCAGTAGTTGTGATGGTTTACTCTTCAGTAGTTTTCAATCAGCTGTTTACGTTTCTTCTTCAGCAGTTTTCTTTCTGCAGTCTTAGTTTCTTCTTCAGCTGTTTTCAATCAGTAGTTTCGTTTTCTTCTTCAGCAGTTTTATTTCAGTAGTTAGTATTTATGTAAAACAGCTGAAGTACTTACACTTCAGCTGTTGTAGTTCAGTAGTTTTATATCAGCTGTACTTAGCGTTTATTGTAAGATGTCCTCAGCTGTTGTGGACATCTTCAGTAGTTTTATGTTAGTTTCAGCTGTTAGTGTAATCAGTTAGATGTCTCTATCAGGAGATATCTGCTGTCGTCTCATTCCTCTATAAAAGGAATGTTTGACCTAATTTGTAGCCGCCGAAGCTTGCGAGTAAATTAATACATTATCTTTACCGAAACTCACTCTTTATAGCCGTCACTGTTTGATTGAATATTCTTTGTGTTCTTGCTTAGATTTCGTCTAATTTTTGTACGATTCCGCTGCGTATTATAACCTAATTGCTCAAACCAGATCGTCGATCCCCAACACTAATTTACCTAATTGAAATCAATACCTTTAGGTGATTCTTCACCCAAATGTTTTGGTACCCAACACCAAGTTGGTAAATTGTAATCGATATTTCTTAGATCTTTAAATGCAGCAACAAGTCACAAAAATGATTGCACAAATGTGTTTCGTTTTTTTAGTAATTGTAGATATATAATGAAACTCGAACAAACCAGTTAAAGAAAAAATATAGGTCACATATACTTGTAACCGTCCACTAATGATACTCCATATGTGGTTTGCAACTATATAACTTAATAATATACGTTTGGTTGTTCATGGGGCTTCATCGTACAAAAGACATAACATGGAAGAGATCAGTGGCGGAGGATTTAGGGGGAGGGGGGGCGCCGCCCCTCTTTTTTTCGTCGGTAGTGTAAATTTTTATATAAAACTCGAGTTCGCCCCCCTAAAATAAATTAATTTTGCCCCCGCCCCTTACGTATATGTTCAAGCTCCGCCACTAGAAAAGTTATAGACCCACTTTTGTTTTAACACTTTCAAAGTTGGGAGTTTCTTCAAAACAACTCTAGATTAATAAGTTTATTTTTTAAGAACCTAGATGTTTCAAGAAAATACAAACATATTGTAAAACAATTCACATATATTTTCTACTGAATATTAGTACATTTATACACACATATAAAATTAACGATAATTATAATAAATTAAACTTTCAACATATGTGTAAACGCTACACATGTATTTATGCTAACGTGAATGTTATATGAACCATTCATCGAGTTAGATAATTTTTAATGTTAGAATTTTAATGTGTATTAGTTATTCGTTTAATAAAACAATCTATGTGATGTTGATATTGGATAAAAACATATGTGTGTCGCTCATAATTGTAAAAAGCATGCAATCAACCGTTATTTTACAACTATCATTGAATTTATATGTTTGTATAACTTTAACGGGCTTAAACATCTTTATTATGTTAATTCTAGTTGATGAGTTTGTGAGGAAGTATGTTATTTTATTATCATATTGATTTTTCAAAGTTACGTAAATAAATCTTTGAAGTAATGCCGTTTTTAACAAGTCAAACAATTCTAAGTGAGGAACAAAAGCTTGAATTGGAGTAAAACTACTTTCATATCCAACTTTTTATTAAATTAATTTATTTTCTCTCATTGACTGATTGTGTTAATTTCTTCTAATCACGCGGTTGAAAAGTTATGTGAAGACCAAACTCATTGACTGGGTATTTTCGTAACAAGCGAATTTTATAACTTATTAGTCTCATGACATTGATAGATATATAATAAAGGGAAAATGTTATAGAATAGTAACCAAGTTTTAAAAGTGTTTTAATTTAGTCACTCATGTATATTTTTCTCAAATTGGACCTCCAAACGATCAAATCGAGTCATTACCAAATTTTATTATGATAAAAAAGTAATGATGAAAAAGACATGGGAGTTAGAATTTTCAATATATAAAATTATATTAAAAAATAAAAAAACATGTTAATTATGAAAAAAAATAAAAAAGTGCCTAAAATTTAAGTCAACGTTCTATATCAGCATCAAAAGATAGAAAAAATATTTTCTAATTGAATCCAAAAGTAAAACATGCTAAAAAATATGTTATGACTTTTAATTTGTATAAAATATAAAAATGAGTGATCTGATTGGAACACTTTTGAAAGTTGGTTACTATTTTACAAAGTTATCCCTATAATAAATCGGTACCAATGGCCTAATCACTCTAGCGGTGTAGTGTTTGTTCCTTCTTGCGATATGGGTTCAAATACTTGCAATTAAAAGATAGACGATATTTAGATGTAAGAAAATTGTTTAAAAATATATAAAATATCAGTAAGCGACTAAGCGTTGTTGCTTTTACTGTTCTTAAAATTAAGTTGTAATTTATAAGTGAAAATTATTAACTTCATATTTGGTAGATTTAAACTCTCATATTGGGAATAATCTAAACAAAATTGATTAAAAACGGTTCGGTTAATAGACTAGATACAAAATAAAAACTTCATTTTAAGGTTCAACATAACTACGCTGATATACAAAAAATTGTAAATTTTAAGTTATTAAAAAAACTAGGTTCACTCATTATTGTATGTTTTTCTCCACCTTTTCTATTAGAATGCATAAAAATTGAGTTTTGAATACACCTTATGTTGAAAAATCGATTCAAATAAATCGGATGATCTGAAAGTTGTGAAAAACACTTTCAGATTGAAATTATTTGGGGTTCAATCCAAAATTTCAATCGGATAGAACTCAGAAATTTAATAACAATATATGAATTAATTGGAGAGTTTTCTTGAACCAAAAATCAGAAGAAGAAGAAGTGTGGACCATATTTCAAATTAGTATTTTTACAAGGATGAGGGTAACTGTCGAATGCAGTTTTCATGTTTAAAAGCGCTCAGTTTTTCTCCCGAGTTTCACATATGAAAATTTGAGAAACTTAATTTTTAATATGTTATTAATAAAGCAATTTTTATCAACTCGACCCCAACAAAGAGCTACTGCTTCTTGGACCCGACTCCAAGAGGGCTTGCTCCTGGACCCCTATTGCTTAGGAGCTTCACTCCTAAGAAATACTAATATCGAATATCACAATAAACTCAACATAAATGTGTACTTCACACCTACTGACTCGTTTGATGGATATCGTGATCATATTGATCGACTAACCAATTCAATTACACAAAAATATATAACAACTTAGACAACTTTAAACATATTTAGATCATCACATGTTTGTTTTTAATATTTTACAATGTTTTAGATGCAAGTAGTTTTTTCATAAATTTACTAATAAATCGTTTCTAGATGCAAGTAGTTTTTTTCATTTTACCCCCCATGTTGGGATGCTTCCATTATGGGATTGGAAACTTGTGATTTAGTGTCTACTTTTGGTTTCTTTTGGTCATATTTAGCCGTGGACTATTAATAGTGTCACAATCACTTTCTACCAAAACCATCGTTATGTTTAAATTTTAATCATTTATAGTTTTGACATAGACGATTATAATGTCTTATAGTGTTAAACGCACAAAGCCCATGTTATACGTCGATCTTAATCCCAAATTTCACTCTTACGCACGTCTTTTGATTATTATTATTTTTAACAGCGTCTTAGAACCAAATTAAATTGAGTGCTCGGACCATGAGACCGAGAATCAAACATAAAAACGTAAATTCATACTAAAACATAAAGTATTTATTAGGGGTGAACATCCATATCAATCCAACCCATTATACGTATGTAATCTGACCCTCTATCTTAAGTTTGGATCTATTTTAATCCCTGGTTCAGCCTAGGTGTGAGCATAATTTGTGTGGGACCCATAAAACCCGACCTAAAAGCTTAAGACCATACCAACCCGACCCATTCTACATACATGTGGGTCGGTCCACAATCCCAAATCTAGAGCTATTTCACCCTTCGGTCCGGCAGGTTCAAGCCAGTCCGGTCCGGGTTTAGCGCATTGTACACCTCTTAGTAATTATATTATGTTTTAAATTACACACAAGTAATTATTTTTTCGACATTATGTAGTTTGACCTATTCGTTAGTCCAACCGGTTCTAAAAACAAATTGAAACACATCTCACAAGTTAGTTATATAAAACGCAACTGATTCTATCTTTATATTATTTTATATTTATATTGACTACATATGCTTAATTGGTCACTAGAAAACAATATGAATTTGGAAAATTATAATATATCGAATCTTTGGATCTAGTGTAGATTAATTCATACGCAAAATTAACCCCATTTCCACTCTATAGAAGTAGCAACATTCACTCTTCTATATATAACTTCAAAGAAGCCTTTGGTCAATCACCATCATCATCTTTAAGTCTTTAACCCCTCAGTTAATCTATAGCTCTCTCCTTCATTGCCACTATGTTTTGCTTCTTGAGCTCTAGCTTTGCAAGATGCAAGTTTAGGAAGAACAACAATAAAGCTTCAAGATACATAACTAGAGACGATTTAGATGCGAAAAACAAAAGGGGTATCAGTAAAGAGGCCACCAAACCCATGTATAATCGCGATATGAAGAATGCGCCCCCATATGACAATCAAACTAGTGGTACAATGAGGGTTAAAGTGTTGATGACGAAAGAAGAAGCAATGGCGTTGTTGTCAAAATGTGATCGTGGAGGAACTCTCAGTTTCAAGAATGCGGCTACAGAGCTCGCAAAAATTCCTGCAAATCGCATTTCTTTAGTTCATCCATCGAGTCCTCATTACCATGAAGCAATCATGATTGAAAGCATACCTGAAGAATCGTAGAATAATTTATTTAAAATTTACTAGAATATTTCATGTATTTTACGATATAAATATGTTGGTATGTTTATTGTTTTCATGTCACATGTGTTGGACGGTAGTTCACATCTCACATATTCACACAAATAAGTCGGCTTGGAGGTGGGTCGGTCTAAAAGAGGGGTCTAACAAGTCACCTAGATAGTTCCTACTATTTAGTAATTTGTGTTTATTAGACATATACATTCGTTATTATTTATGTCACTTATTCATGCATATCTTGTATTTAATTTAAGTATATTCTTTCCATAATAAGTGGAGATATATCTCTTTGTATTGCTCTATATATAGGGCCTTTGGTTATAAATGAGAATCATCAAATTCTATCAATACCATAAACACTTTTATGATATCAGAGCTATGGCCGAAGAAAAGAAGACGGAGAAGGCGGAGTCCAATTCCGGCGAGGTCAAGGCTATGGCCTTGCATCCCGCCTACGCGGTGTCCAATATTCAAACTAAGATACGTGTCCTAGATGAATCCAAAGTTACCTTTTCATCATGGACAAAACTTTTCAAACTCCATGCAACCGCATACAAAGTGATTGACCATATCGATGACTCCGAACCACCCGAAAAGAGCAATGGGAATTATGCACAATGGAAAGAGATTGACGCCTTGGTCCTTCAGTGGATCTATAGCACCCTATCGGACGACCTTCTCGTCCGTGTCTTGGAAACTGATGCCACGACACGATCGGCATGGTTGAAAATCCAGAAGATCTCTCTTAGCAACAAATCATCGAGGGCAGCGGCTCTCGAAAACGAATTTTGCAATCTGACATTAGGCGCTTGTTCATCCATGGATGACTATTGTCAACGCTTAAAAGATTTGCGAATCAACTTAGAGATGTAGATAATCCGGTCTCCGACTCACGACTCGTCTTGCAATTAGTCCGAGGCCTTCCGTCTGAGTTCGACACCGTAGCCAGCTTCATAAACCAAAGCGCCACAACCTGGGATACTGCACACAACATGTTACAACTCGAAGTTCACCGCCAAACAGCGCGTAAACAACAACCCTAAAACCTAACTGGGCCCGTGGGCTCATACTAGTAACCCTAATAATATTGTCTAATAGTGTTGTGGTCGAGTAGAAGTCTAACAAGTTGGTTAGATTGTGAGGTTTAGCAATTGTAATTGTATTAATAAATGTTTAGTTTTTTTGCCTATATATATATCGAGTTATATTATACATGTACAATTGATCTTAGTGGTCTTGCAAGTTTTATCAGACTTATAAATACTAAAGTTGTGATATCATTGTAATCAAGTTTATGAGTCAGTTTTCTTGATTATAACAAAAGCGTTGGGAGTTATCACATCGCGTGTTTTTTTTATTCTAGTACTTGGACATGCATAAAGCTATATAAACGTTTTTTTAACGCACGTTTAGTATTTTATCTATATTTTCTTGAGTAAAAAACATAGCCTCATTTTATTTTGCACAAATCACCTATGTCTATATCCATAACCATCATTTCACGAAGTTCACAAACCTTTAGGACCATTTACCCTTCATATCTTACACCATCATCAAAAGAAGCTACACCAAAATATTGTGCTTGTTAACAAAAGCGACTTCATCGATTCTAACTGATTCCGGAGGATGTACTATGTATAACTGAATCCCGCCACTGAAACTCCTAACAAGATCACGTGATGATGTGAATACGCGCAACCTACAGTTTTTGTTTACACGCAAAGGGAGTGATGATGGAACACATGAAATATTTCCCACAGTTAAAGATCATTATGAAACACATGATTGTTTATATGTAAATATGTAATATGTGTAAGGGTACTTTAGCATATACAAAATATTTTTAAGTGTCAAATATGTTAAAATTTGTATTGTATAATAAGTTGAAATGAAATTTAACACTGTAGTTGCTAATATTTTGTAATTATAACGTCTGGATAGAAACACTGAAACAGAAAAATGAAGAAATTCAACTTTATGACCCCAATAGCTAATTCCCACATCGGGAACGGTCTAAAAATGAAGTAGGATTATGGTGTATAAAAGGAGGGGTTGAAGTATGGTGAAGGTATCTTTGCGCTTGGGGCAATGACGCAGCTAATGAGGTAATAACCGAGGCGCGTCAATTGCTGGTTGAAAACTATTTCCAAACCCCCTCTTTGGCTTGGGTTTTCCTGAGCCATCGAGAATTTCTGGAAGGACTTCTTTCATCGGGTAAAGTCCTACAATTTTTAGTAATAAATTTGATTTATGCATCTTTTATTTATATTATATGTAAAACAATCTTCAAGTAAATTCTTTTTAGTTATAAATCTGTTTTATGCATCTTTAATTATCTATATTATATATAAATTTGTTTTACTGCAAATCTAATACATTGTTTACCTATCTTTATTACTTGTTATTAGCTTTAAAATTGTTAGGATATGTATATTGAATAGTTACTCCACTCTATTTTGGAAACTAAAACTCATGTCTAATATGTAAATCAAATCGTAGCCCTCGTTTATGATATGGAACAAATGTAATAAGAATATTTTATTAAAATTTATTTCTGGTACGAAACAAAATAAAAGAGGGTCTATAAAGAAATCTGAAAGGGGGCGTAAGTTTTTTTTTAATTTGTTAACGGACCTTGTTGAGCATTTTAATAAAACGTAATAGGTACAATCAAGATTTTGTTCTTAGCAAAAAATTTTATAGTTTAAAATACCACCTAAATCTATACTTGCAAACATTGGAACTTGTGTCACGTTTATAAGAGACAATCACCTTTGTTAATAGACCGCCATAAGGTCATAGTCACAATAAAGACTTTGTTAACCGTTATTCATTTGATAATAGATACTTAGGCTACACAAAAACAAAGTAGTCATTAATCAAAAATAAAAAAAAAACATATAAATATAAAAACTAAAACTCAAGCTTCCTTTAAATATCAAGTCATAAGAAACCAAAACATGCCCAAAAGTAAAACAACCCTCAAACTCCTCACAACATCAAATAAATTATTGTGGAAGCATAAACAAAACTTTCAAATAACAATAATACTAATAAGTCATTTTAAGAGGTAAATTAACTCATAGGCTGACCACTTTTACATAACTGCAGTAACTCCTTCACCACAACATCAATCTCCTCCTCCCCTTTCACCCTCAAAACATCACTCATTTTCTTAGTTTTCTCCCTCACACCCTCTCCCAACTCACTAACCATCACATGCTGCACCACCTCCGCCACGTTCTGCCGCCTGAACCACCCATCCCCGTCCCTCGCCACCTCCACACCGACCCCAACCTCCACCACCAACCGCGCGTTGATCGGCTGATCAAACTGCATAGGCATTGCTATTATTGGAACACCAAACTTCATAGCTTCCATCACTGAACTCCAACCACAATGACTCACAAATCCACCAACATTTTTGTGTCCCAATATTTTTGTTTGTGGGGCCCACCCTTCAACCAATAAGCCTCTATTTTTCACCCTTTCAAGAAACCCCAATGGCAAAGCCTTAGAAACCTTTGTTTCACTTTCCCCTTTTGGAAACCTTAAAACCCAAATGAAATTCACATTGCTCATTTCCAACCCATATGCTATTTCTTCCAATTCATTACTAGAAAGAAAATACTCACTCCCAAAAGAAACAAAAACAGTCGATCCAGTAGCTTTTGTGTCAAGCCACTGGATCACACTGTTTTGTTTTATGTTCACATGAAACGGGTCCACAACAAGTGGACCCACTGATATAATTCTTTTACCTGTCAGAACAGAAAAGTAATCAGCATTCTTACCTTCAATCTCCTTAAACGACTTAACAAGAATAATACTCGACGAATTCGTATAACACTTGATAACCCGCTCTATATCTTTCTGGATATCAGGTGACATCTCAACATGAAAGGTATTATTGGCGGCAGCGACACTAGTAGTGACAAACACCACCGCTGGGACCCCGACAGCAACTGCTACCGTCGGGGCCCACGGTTGTATAATGTCATAAATAAGCAAATCAGGCTTTAGGGTTTTCAAGATTCTTGAAAACTCTGGGCTTGACATATCAAAAGCTTGTTTAAGAACAGGCATAAGGTGAAGTGGGAGCCCATTGGTGGTGTGAAGGTGTGGTGGAAGCTCAGGTAATGTAGGAAGGTGAAGGTCCACGAGTCGGACCGAGGATAAATCGCGGTCGGTTGTCGATGTTTTCTTGACCGAATCGAGGTTAGCCGGGGTCGAACAAAGGTAGATGTTGAAGAGGTTTGTGTTGGTTAGTTTTTTTGCTAGTTCTAGGAAAGGGGAAATGTGACCATGGCCTAACCATGGGAACATCAAAACAGTGTGTTTTTTTTCATGGGTGTTCATCATCATTTGCAAGTTGATAATAGGATTGTTGTTTTTGAGGTTGTTTGTGGTAGAAGAAGGTGGTTTAATGGTGGCCTTAATTATATAGAAATTGTGATACTACTAAATTAAAGTTGCATGAAATATGGAGGATATCGTATGGAATCTTTTATTTGTGTTCATTATACAGTTGGGATTTAAAGGTTTAAATATTTTAAATTAAAATTAACCACGCTTATATGTAGATAATGGATAATAAAATCAACTTAATGAGCATTATTAAACACTAAAAGTGATGATTAATATTAAAATGAACTTAGCCTTCATATTCACTAAACGTTATGATGATCAATATTGAAATTAACTTAGCCTTATTATTCGCTAGAAGTTATGTTTAAATCCACATGTTTGTATGAGATTTGGTTTCTTATCAGAAAAAAATGAAGATAAGACTCGACGTAGAACGAAAAATGAAAAAGGTTGAATAATCAAATTTTAGAAAGTGAAAATAATAAATAAATATGTGAGTGGGTGTTACTTAATTAATAATATTAAAAAAGAATCAATAAAATAACATTAATGAAAACAAATCAAATGCCAATAATAACTAATAACGGTTAGTGTTTTCCATAATATTGATGTGATTTATTTGTAGTAAGATCTTGTTTCAAATCTACAATCAATATATTTTTTATTTTTGCAAAAATGAAAGTATATATTTGTAGTTTACTAGAGATTGAATTTACTAACTAGGCATAAATAGATGTTTGTCTGCATATTAGAAATAGATTAATTCGAGTTAAAAGCGACCTAAGGACAATATCACTACTATCTATTTTAAATTAGTCAAATTGTTATTTACGTTTGCAAAAAATAAAATTACCTTTATTTTGGTTTTGGGATAATAACTGCTATAACGGTTTGCTTAGTATGGAAAATATTATTCTAGTTTATTGGAATTTGATTTAGAGTTTTAATAAACTTAATCAATTGGTTTTTTTGTGAATTTGTACCAAAATTTATGAAAAGTAGCTGGTTATTATTTTTTACCGATAAACATGCTAACTTTTGATTTTATTGAAGATTTATTATATTAAATACAAGATAGCATTGGTTTGATGTTGGATGATTCTAAATGTACGAGTCTGTTAATAAAAATTACAATAGTTACTTCATCATTTTCACTATAATGAGTAAAATAATTTTGTTTTTCCTTAAAATACGAGTGAAATAAGTACGTCACCTACATGGCTACATGTTTTATTGTATATCATTTAAGGTTGTAGACTGTAGACTAATATTGTTTCAGCCCAAAAGTGATGCAACACATTATTAAACTCACAAAAGTACTCTATACTCGTCTACTCTATGAGTTGAAATTGGTTGTATGGGCCTCCTTGGACCATGGATATATAATAGTGAAATACGAAGGTGTACAAGCTAGGTTGGAAACCAGTTCTTGTTGAGTCAACAAAAGTCAAAACTGATTTTATGCGATTTGGGTTGAATGTAGTTTAGGAGAGAAGAATGTCCGGGTTTAGATTGGGTCAAATTGGCTTTGAAACCAAATAGAAACTAGATCAGTTTGGGTTTTACCCAGTTGAAACTGGTTTCACCAAATAAGATTAAGAACTAATCTTAAACTTACAGGTTAAAACCGGAATAGGATGAAACTAGTTTTACAACCGGGTTGGGTAGGGTGACAGATTTTGGTTTTCTAGCAGATTTAAGGATTTTTTTCATCCCTAGGCTGTCATTACTTATTCTCGCTATATGTTTTTAATTACGGAAATAATAGCATATAATTACTAATTAGAGATGAAGGTGATCTTTATCAACTCTTTTACTTTTAAGGTTGCTTGAAAAGGATGTTCAAAATTAATTACTTTAGCATGTTGTTTATTCACCGACATTGTTTTTTCTTATTTAGTTTGAAACGGTGAGTCAAGTTACAAATGAATCCAATTTACAGTTCCAAATATAAACTTTTTTGTCCCCATCAATTTGACTGCAAAATAACAAAATAGACCAACATCAATTTTCTTCCATATGATTTTAATTTCTATTTTCAATTTCGTTTTCAAACCTTTGATTTTACAAAAATTAATTAGATTAATTTCTTAGGATGATATTTGAGTAGACAATAAATGCACCAAGTAAGAATGGTCCCAAAGATTTGTTGTCCTTGTTAGGGCCATGCATGTAATAAAAGTCATTGTCTTTAAGTAAACACATTGGTGATAAGATGTCTTTCTTCTATGATAAAGACGAAGAGTTCAAATCACTCAAGCTATATGTATTGATGGTTTATAGGAGTAATTTAAGAGTAGATTAGAAAGCTAATATTAAAATTGTTAATTAGAGTTATTATGTATCCATCTCTCATGTTTTAAAAATCAGACGAATAGATTACACAAAAAAGCAATCATCCATCAATTCAGTTACATGTTATGAACCGTCAACGATAGGATCATCGAGGATTTAAATATAATGAATAACATATGTATTTTTTTCATTACATTCTGAAAACTGAAGGTTTCATAAAAGTATTATAAGTTTTAGAAAAATAAAACCATACAAAACATAATCTTATTTATATGATTAAGAAAAGAACATATTGTTATACTATGAGAGACATGCCTATCAATCTAAAACACCAAATCACAACACATAATTACAAATCTAGACATGATCTCTCATCTCAAAGAGTGAAAAACACATGATATCTAACAAGAAGAAAGAAAAGGATAAAATAGTAATTTCACCATAAAACATTTCATGATCTACTCATGTAATGATGAACCTCAGGGGTTTCCATAATACTCTCCAAAGAAGGTTTCCATCTTTTCCCAATGACTCTACTCTTTTCTATCTCCCCTAAAACATCTTCTAATCTTTTTCCTTCTAATTTGTTCTTCTTCATTTGCAATAACAACCACTCAAGCTCATCTTTTGTTAATACCAATTTTACCCTCATCCTACAACTTTCCATGCCATAATTGCCCCTTTCTTGTTTTGATGATTCTTGCTCTTCTTGTTCATGTGCTTGTGGCTCTTCTTCCCTTTGTATGCATGTTTCCATATAATTCCCCATTATCAAAATCAAGATTATGAATCTTGAAATTGGAACGCAGCCCTTCTTTCTCTAAACAAGAAAGTGTGTGTGTGTGTATTAAGTGAAATACACACAAAATAATAATGAGTTAAGAGATCTTGAGAGAAAATTGAGGAGTTGTTAGAGAGTGTCAACTAATGCATGTGGGGGGTGGGGAACATATGGGCATATGCAGGTAGCTAATTTATTGTCTTTTTAAATAGACCAATGGGTCCCTAATGAAATGTTATTATTTAATTGCTTTTTTTTAAACCGCACTGGTTATTGTATCGGTTTATGTATTGGTTTGTCAATCGGACTAGTTTCAAACACCTTATAGATAATTTTGAATTTTAAAAGTGCATATAACTAAACTAAAAATAACATTTTGAAAGTGCTTTGTTTTTATTTTTACTGTAAGATTACAATTTAATAAAATATGAAACAGAACGAAGAAAACATAAAGATTAAAGAAATAAATAAAATAGTAAATAAGATTTTAAAGAAAATATAGAGAAAAGTATGATCCAACTATAATTTCAATTCGCAAATTCAACTCGTCGACTTATAACCAAGCCTCAAGTTTAAAATTCACTAATTTCTAACTCCTTGATATTATTTTCTAAAAAATAGAAGAAAAATAAAATGTAAACTATTATTTTTTCAATAACTAAATTCACTAAACCAAAAATTGAATAAAAAGTATATTAGTTATGAGTTAGATGTCATATATACATACAAATGGTGGTGACCCACATCGTCGCATCCTCCAACGGTACACAATAAGTTAGATGCTCTCCAATCACAACAACTACCTACTATCAACTCTACTATAAATTTGGGTCACGTACGATTTTTAATTTACTTATTTATGAGTCACATATATATTTAAAGTTATTTAAATATGTATTAAGTTTTCTTGTTTTATATCCAGCTAAGATATGTTATAATATTTTTAACACAACAAAATCATACCATTCACACTAGTTTTTCTTACATTACTGTGTACTGATAGTTTGATATAATGATATTATATGTTTTATATTAAATATACTGAGTATTTGGTCATTATGTATGTATGTCGTTTGTTGTATTTATAACCATTTCATCATTTCAATAGATATGGTTTAAACGTTTCGATTCGGGTCGGCTCGTGAAGTTTTTAATCAATAAACCTGATTATATGACAATTAATATAAAAGTAATGAACAAATATATATTATTCAGATTTTATATGGATTCGAAGATATTGTTTTTTTGATATTAAACTTCTATATCGAAGGGTTAGTGACCGAATTGCAACCTTAAATAGTTAAATGACTGTAGATAGTTATGATTAAAACAAATTATAATAGTGATGTCACAATAAGTTTTAAAATACCAAAGAAACCAATAATTTATGAAGTTTTCAACGTTTTGATGGTTTTATTTTCTATTTAAAAAAAGAAAGCTAGTTTTGTCATAGCCGAATTAATTTGTCAAGTATTATAATTTTAAGAATAGGAAATTCAACTAATAAACTATTTCTAAGTGTTCATGAACATATGATGTAAAAGTTATAGGTAGAGCTTCATAGATTTGAGTTAAGTTTTATATATAAAAAGTTAAGTGCTTAAAAGTAGAAATAAAAAAGTTACTTAAATGTGAGATGGGTTGAGCGATCAAGCCAAAGTCAAAACAAGTTCAAGCCAAGCTACAATGGAGGTTACGACGATAGCTACAGTGGTTGTGAACATGGCACTTTCACCTCGGCAGCGATGGCATTGTAGAAGACGGTGGTGACGGCGATTTCGACGGCGGCAGCCAGAAAGCAGTGGCGACAATAGGTAGTTTTGGCTTATTTGAACCCGTTCTAAATAAGTTAGTTTTATAAAAGTGACTGGACAAGTTTTATAGAAGTGACCCTTTTTAACCAATTCTATAATTAATTGACCCAAATCAATCTATTTATTTAAGGAGTAGTCATTATTACAAGTTGTAATAAACAGTTTTTTTTAGACCGGATCGGGCCGGCCGGTAATCGGTCAGGTGTCCTGTCCGGTTTGCTGTAGTTCGGTTTTGACTGGTCGAACCAGGAAACCGAGCCGGTTCGAACCGGATTTTGATTATTTTTAATAGGAAAAACGGGATGTTAAACCATAAATTAGTATTTTGGTTATACAAATATAGTTACATTTTATATATAACTATAAAATACATATATAAATCATATATAAATTATTATATTTAATTACATATATAAATATAGTTAAATCCGGTCCGACCACCAAACAAGTAAGACGTCCGGTTCGACGTCCGATCCGGTTCTGAAAACCTATTGAAAGTTGCTCAAACTATTTGTACATGAAAACATAATAGTATAATCTTAACAAATATCCTTTTTAATCGTAATTAAACATATAATTTGTTTATTAGATAAAGAAAATATTGTGGGTCAGCCCAAATCGATATCCGATCTTCCAATTTGTCTACTCTAATGACATTATTAATGATTTTAAACTTTCTCAATGTCAATTGAAGCCATCATTTTAAATGGAAAGAGGATAATAGCTTATCGATCTAAACAGTATTTGAATAAAAAAGTAGTTGTTTAATCTACCTGACGCTTTTTGATTTACTCATCAACGATATTTAGTGCTCCTTGTGAGGTTAGATTTATTATTGTAGTAAAATGATTTTTTTTCTTAAGCAACGATTATAGATTCAAATCATTCAGATTATAGATATGTATTGTGCTTTAAAAATATAATAGATGTAAAGTAGAAACTGTATGTCTTTACTGATTAAAATAATCACGTTTAATGATTCAAATCATTCGGTTACATTATATGATAATGATTTCAACGTGTATTACACTAAATAACAAGTAAGCCATGGTCTCCATTTAAGAGTGATAATAGTAATATTTAAAATTGTAAGCCCGGTTTCAAAACCTTAATAAATATGTAATATCTCTGGATTAAATCACATAAATGTATGTGAAAATTGAAATACAAGGTTTTCTACAATAAAAAGTCAAGACTCTGGAATCCTCCAAAAATGATGTCAGCATTAATACGTGACGCATATTAGCAGTTTAGCACCATTCTATCATCGTAATAAACAGCTAATTTATTATAATCTTGAATTTTAATTACAAATAAATGAATAATTAAATAAAAATCATAAATATGGTGTTTTTAGAAACTTTTTATATGGTCACAAATACACCAAAAAAATAATCGGGTCAAGTATTGCACTTTTAATAATTAAAAAAAGAGAACTTGTAAAAAGAATTTTAATTTTCTATTTTTTGTAACTATGAAGGTACGTTACATTATCTATATTCATAAGAGATATAAAACTTTTTCTTTTTCAAATCACTAGATATGTTATCTTCTCAAAAATATAATTCATAGACTATGTCAGAGTAATTTAATTAATTGAAAACTATACTTTAACTTAAAAGAAAAGATTAAAAAAAGGAAAGAAATTGCAACATCTTAATTAAATTTCATACTTCAACTCGAAAGACAAGCAACAAAACTAGAATAGTTTAGCACTTGAAAACAAAAAAAAATTCTAATACGAGGCTTATCGTATATAGTTACAAAAGATACGATGTTTCCATCTTTAATAAATTAACCCATATTTAATTATAAGAAACTAGCAATCACAAATCCATAATACTCGATTAAGGAAGATGGTGTATTGTCCATTTAAAAGCCCAACTCGTTAATTTATATCTGATAATAATATTTTTGAATATTAATTAAAGGTTTTTTTTTCAAAAGAATGTTGAAAACCATCGATACAATTTAGTCAGCAATCACATGAATCGTATAGTGTAACATTACTACCTATATCACACAAAAACAAAAGATTTAAGTCAAACTCAATCTTTTAACTCGTAAGTATTGAACACATGCTTACATTACCTGTCAAGCAAGCCAAACACACCACTTCTTTTTTTTTTCAAAGAAGAGTAACTCACAGCCATCTCACTCTATTCGCCGCCGGTTCTTAAGGATTCGTTGAGCAACGGTCAAGAATAGAAGTTACGAGTCCACCTTAAGAAGAGTGGCGCTCTTGTTTTATATATTACACGTGCTACTAAAGATTATTAAACCCATAGTTTTTCAAATGATGACCTAATGGTTTCATTGCATGATTGAATTAAGCAATGATAGATGATTGAAGTGGTTAACCTCATCTACTATGAATTAATTTACCAAGTCTCAAATAACTATTTTGTTGCTTGAAAACGTCAATTTGGATTGTCTTGATGAGTCAAATGGTGGAAGTTTAAAAGTTAAATTGAAAGGGACGCTTAGATGCTTCATTGAAATATAATCGTTGAAAGTTGTAACCCGAATGCAAAAATGATTAGATGCCAATAATACTTTTTTTTAACGATAAATGTATAACATTGTTTCGAAAATTAGGTGTTATCTTAATCGGATCCACTTATCTGTTTCTCAACCAAAACCACACCCCCAACCTCCTCAGGAAGAATCTCATTACTAAAAAAACTTCACGTCTCAACTCTAAACATTTTGCACAGATGCCAGTAATACTCGAGTACTTGATTAAAACTTGTTGATTTTCTAATAACAATGTATTTTCAATTTAATTTTAAAACATCTCGTTTTGCAAATATTAACTAGACTAGAAATGAATTACGATTCATAAAATCTGTGACGTATAATAGAAACTTTTTTGCAGATTTTAACAAGATTAACATATTACTAATATTATCACACAATAAAGAAAGGTCAAACTGTCCAAGTCAAAGTTTTTAACTTGCAAGTCAAGAACACGTCTACAAGCATAGCTAGTCTGAACAAAGATCTAATTCAGTTGTTATAGATACGAGAAACACCGACGATGATCTTAGTTTCAAAGTGCAGATAACATTATCTATAGAACAAACCAAACAGACCACCATGCATTCTTGTTTTCAGAGAAGAGTAACTTACTTGTGCATCACTCCATTCGGCGGCGTTTCTTAAGGTTATCAAAGACTTGGTGGATGTCTTCAGATGTGATCGGTTTTGATCCATCAAAGGATTGCTGTTAGAAGTTAAAATTAATAAATAAATAAATATGATCGATAATAATCCAACTTAAAACTTATAATTTGTGCTCGATTTTATTGATAAATGACAAAAATGGTTTGTCAATTCTAACCCTAAAAACTCAAGCAGCATAACTCAGAAAACAACAAAGTAATTCAAGCTTCAAGCTTACAAGGCCTGGTACTCGATCATTGTACGGTCTAAGAGAATTAAAACTGTTTATGCAATTTAATGTGTAAGAAATAATAAACTTACAAGAAACGAACGGATCTCATCTTTCATATCAGCGATGCCCGAAAGTATTTCCATCTTCTCCACATGCCCAAGATTACTGAGAAAGTTCAGTTCCGCCCCTTCTTGCTGCTGCATTTTTTCATCCCTTTTCTGCTTAGCAATTTTCTCATATTCAGCAATTGAATCTTCTTTATCAAGCAAGAAACTGATTCCCTTCTTGACATAGAAATCTGAACACTTCCCACATCCACACAGTGCCTCCCTCCAATTCTTAGCAAGAAACATTGGTTGACTTTTTTCCAAGGTCAACTCAGCAGACAACAGGTCAACACCAAGAAGACATGCATCAGATTTCTCCCCAGTAGTCAAACCCTTATCATCATTCGAACTTTTGGAGTTATTATCAGGCGCAGCAGGATGGTCTATGGTACTAAGCTCTGAAGTACCATTTTCAGACATGGTAGAGGATCCAGAAGCAGAAGGCACGGTCTGCACACCTTTTTCTTTGGAAGGAGTTGTGTTTGGTTGCTGGTGTGCCGCCCATATGGTCT
Source organism: Flaveria bidentis (assembly GCA_018326385.1). NCBI lineage: Eukaryota > Viridiplantae > Streptophyta > Magnoliopsida > Asterales > Asteraceae > Flaveria > Flaveria bidentis. Next base: position 43,025 of record BJCM01062109.1, on the reverse strand, counting down.
GAGGGTAAAGAGTCAGAAAAGAACAGATTGGTGAACACATGTGGCAGATAAGATCTTCATACAATGGTTCCCCTTCTTCATCTCTTGGGATCTGTAATTGAGTCCCAACATATGTTTATCTATGTGACTGACAGCATACAAATACGTAGAGGTGCCAGTTTTAACCCATTGCCTTATGAATGGTACCATTCAGGTTATGTTTATTCAAAAAATAGAGTTTTATAAAAAGATTTAATTATACTTGACAAGCTGATTGCTTTATAAATTAGAAAAAAAAAAGTAAAAAATGGACAACAAGCATTAGACTTTAGAGCCACAAAATTTCGCATGCACCATTCTTAGTATGTCATACACTGGCATATATGTTTACCTGGTTATCATTTTTTCATATATGATTTACAGTTACAAAATTATAATTAAGCATAGACTTGACATGACGTATAATTAAGGATACTGACCTTATTAGTGGAATCAAGGCCAAGATGCTCTTCATGAAACCAATCTTCACATATGCAGCACTGTATCATCTCTACTTGCTCCTCAACATCTGGATCGGGATAAGGACGACCACAGGTACAGTATTTGCCCTTAAAATTATGGTTGTAAGAGTTTTCTTCATTTTCAATATCTTTGCTTGCTAAAAGTTTGCAGAAAAATTCTCCAAATTTTGAATTACCACAATCACACCTGAACTTTCTCTTGGTCCAGAGTTCAATAATCTAATCCATTTGTTAAAATAAAATCAAAAAAAAAAAGTTAAAATCAGAAGCATTGTTTTCTTACAATCTGTATCAAAGTGTTATTTGTTTCATCATACATCATATGTCAAGGTTATTAAATATGAGTATTAGGAAAATAACCTCATGTCCATCATGGCAAGACAAACTACATGCGGTGCAAACACCTGCATTTCCATCTGGAGTGCACGTTAAGCACGAGAAAATTGCCTGCCTCTTCATATAACCTTTGCCATAAGTGCACTCCTTTCCCTCATCACCACCCAAAACTAAATCTGCTTCCTTTAAAGAAGAACCAAGGTACAAAAATGTATGTCAACAATCATATATAACTTGTTATCCACTATCACAAGCAATTAAGAGTTGGTAGCCGTAAATTGAATAAACAGTAGTTCCAGATAGAAGAATTATTATGTCTTATAAAGACAATTGAAACACAATCAAGAAAGCCATTAAGTTATATGTAAATCCAATCATCAATTAAAATGTGTAACCCAATCAACTTCTTTTGATTAATTTTTCTCTACTTATGGGGACAGATATCAACTATGATAAAATAAGATAACATATGTGCTCAGGCAATATTTCGCTAAAACTCACTATAGAACCACTGGATCAATTGCATCATATATTTAGTTCTACTTCAACTGTATATGTCAATCTTAGATGAAAAACCCACTAAGGTAACAAACTATATTGTTACAAACATGACAAACAAAACCACCGTCATGGCTAGCTACCAGCAATGCTAATTTAACAGAATTATCCAAAACCCGCTACGGTTATGTTTAAAGCAGAAGGTTGGGAGCGAAGAGCTGTTAGATACAACTTTTGATTGTAGATATAAGTTGTAGCTTTTAGTTAGATAGAAGCGTTTGGAAGAAGTAGTTATAGATGTGGCTGAAAAGTGTAAAATGACTGAAAGAATGAACAATTTACAGCTAAAGACGCATATTTGGGTATGTAATTATTATGAAAGGTACTTTTAGCATTACCTTAAATAACTTAAAAAACTTTTGTTTACTCTTACAAAATCAAAGCTAGTTCAATGCGTACTTATATTTTTAATAACAAAACCTTCTAAAAAACCCTTGCCAAATATACCCTAGAATCGCTAATGTCATAATATTGTTGCTTGACGTGTTATTTCTAACAATTTTGGATAATACAGACTTAACAACCTTTTAGCTGTATTTATAACCAAATGCAATAAAGGATCGAAAATATCCTTGCATTAATTTGCCCAAAAGTAGATGCAAACATATAGATATTCATGAAGGTACATCGAATTTTACGATTGTTCAGACAGAAAGAGCTAATTGTGCACGAGTCAATCATCTGATTGCAAAAAACCCCAAAAGACATAGTAAATCCTGAGCAAATACACATAACTCACTAATAATTACGAAATTAAAAACACTTACAAGCTCCTGATCTTCAACTTCATCAAGGTACTCATTCAGTGAAACCGTTTGCTCAGTTTCCTCTTCGAACGCATCAGCCATGCTGGCCCTACGAAACCAAAGGGTTTGTTCTACAAACAAAAAAAAATAACAGAAACCCTCAGTGATAAACAGAAAAACCAGTTATAATTCAGCACACGAACTGATCATTTACGGTATACGGAGACGTAGGAGAAAGCAAAACCCTAGGTACTTGAAGAAAGCGTAAACTTCCCGATGGTGTAATTGAATCTAGGGTTGCGTGTGGATCATCCAATGGAAGAAATGATCGATGATTTGCACGTAACTAAGGAAGAAATATCGTGAATTTTAGGACACCGAAAGCGTGGTGGATATGAGAATTGAAAAAGATGAAATTAGGGCTCGATTAGAAAAAGGGGGTAAAATGCAATTTTCCCGCCATAAGTAAGCCCAACCCAAAACGTTTTATAAGGTTTTCAACATGGTTTTTCTGGTACACGAATTTATAATTAGTAGTGAGACTCTAGTGTTGTGCAAGTAGTGTTAAATTGTGAAAATAAAGTCTATATTTTGTTTTACGTTAGATGGGTTGTCAGTGTACGTAACTTTATACAGAAGATTACATAACAAAACAAATTTATATAAAAAATGAAATAGTCATAAACCCATGTTGCAACAAGATGATGTACATTGAACTCTACGTAACAAGACAAACAGTTAAAACAAACTTGTAGAAAAGTCGATAAAAATACGTATGTCCCAACTGCAAAAACAAACCATTAAAAATCTACATCGAAACGTTAATTAAAAAAACATATTTGCAGTAGCAAGTTTTTCTTATAAAATATTATATTTTTAAAATTGTAGTCGAAAAACAAATACTAAAAAAAACTCTAACATTGTTTTGACAGCTTGTTCATTTATGTGTTCTTAACTTGTTACTCATGATGCACAATTTAATTTTTTTTAAATCTTTTAAACTAAAACATACATAAAAATAGCATGTTGCAAATATATACTTGTAATTTTATTAAAGAAATGAATTTTAGAAGTTAAGAAAAATATTTAATGACTTGTGAATGTAAAAAAAAAACAATTAAAGAAATATAGAATGTGAACGGTATGTGTAACTACAAGTGAGGGGTTAAAGCATAACATCTTAGGGGCCATACCATAACTTCAATTTTACATTTAACCTGTAAAACTCATGCATATCACTTGTACCCCGGATTAGTAATTTCGGGCACGAACCTATTGACACAACGTAACAAATCATGAAGTTAACCGGTTTCGTGTATTAACATATAAGACACATGTGTAACATGTTAATGCATTTGTTTATATTTTTAACTTATTTAAATAACTAACTATATATTTATGATATATATCATTATTGTTCGTATTCAATTTTAAAACCCTATCATTTGCCCATCTGCTTTAATTTAACACGATTATCATAGTACCACTGACCAAGTCACCGGCCTCTAGCCAAGGTCTCTTAGCACTTCATCTATTAATGGACTTAGGTCAATTTTTGTTTCGCTAAAGTTGTGATTTTTATTGTGTCTATTAAGTGCATGTTTGAGATTGCTATAAAAGTTACTTATGACATTTTGAAATGGTAAAAAAACAAAAATACCTATCCAAAAGTCACCGTAAGTTCAAAATTGTAACTTATGGTGATTTTAGGAGGGGTATTTTTGTCTTTTTACCCCACCAAAAAGTCAAAAGTAACTTATATAAGCAATCACAAACATGCACTAACAAATTTTATCATGCAACTTGCTCGTAAACAAGTTCGTGTTCGTGTTTGAAAAAAAATAACACGATTAATTATCGTGCCGTGTTCGTATCAACACTTATTGTGTTTGTGTTTTATTGCGTCGTATGTGATTTGTTATGTCAGCCCTACTTGTACTATGACCTTAATGGTGTTTTTTGATTCAACGCTATGAGCATTAAGAGGTTGTTTAGTTCATAAAAGAATTTAGAAAATAATTTGAAACTTGAATGAAGCTTTTAAAATTCAACATCGTGTTTGGTTGGAAAATTTGTAAATAGAATCAAGTTGTGAAAGTATTAAAGTTGATTTTACTCGTCTGTTATATATCTTTCATCTATTGATTTTCTCTATACATAACCCTAGTAAAAAACCACCGCTATGGAACATAGCAGTAACAACAAAACAACATAATCGATGAGAAGACCAAGAACAATAAAAAGAACGATCTTTTTGATTTTTTTGTTCATTTTTTTTTTTTTTTTCTTCACTTGTTTTACTTTATTTTATCATCTTGTAAACCTTGAATAATAGTACAGTGTCAATAAAAAGCCATGTTTTTGTAGAACTAGTTTTCAACAACTGAGGATTTATTGGCAATTGATTTTGGAGGTTTGAATTTAGCATTTCAATTTGGGGGTTACGGTTGCGGGTTTTTATTTTTACTATCATTCTCTTGAGGGTGATTATGATTTAGCAAGGACGATGAACATGATTGGTTTTGTGTTCCATAAAACGATTTTAGAGAGGACGGATTTCAAAATGGTTAATGAAAAAGATATATAGGCATTGTTTTAATCTTTATACATTGAGGTGATTATAATTTCATAAGTGAATAAAACTGAAATAAATTAACTCCTTCTTGATATATGATGTATTTCTAATTTCTAATTTCTAATTCCAAATTTAACTCGATTAAAATTTGTGAAGCAAACGATCCCCGAATATTATCGTATAGAAGTAAATGTAATATATCATACCCCCTCAATATTATCCCCTGTTCTTTTAATAGGTGAAATAATATTATATATATTTTATTTTTTTTATTTTAGACCTTAGTTTTTGCCTTATTTATGCTTACTTTTATATATATATATATTTGTGGCTTTCTAAATTCTAATGTGTATTTTTTCTTGCTACGAGTATTAATGTAGAAATGGTTGATATTGTTCTACGATTAAATATATGTTTTGTAATTTTTAGTAAGTTTTTAATATGGTCAAACATACTGGGACTGTTTGGCAGCCTCTTAAACAACCTCTTAATAGTTCAGATGTCTGAATGGTTCAGCACTTAATCAGACTATTTGTTTCGCGAGCACAAGTCTGAATGGTTAAGAGATTTACTTTTGAATGGTTAAGAATCATACTGATGCTAAATGGCTAAGAGGTCTAATACTAAATGATTAAGACATATTATCTAAATTGTTCAGACATTTGTTTTTGAATAGTTAAATTATATACTAGCTCTTAATGGTTCAGACATCTTAATGATTTAGCAGTTAATGATTCAGATCTCTTATTATTTCAGCACTTAATCATTTAGAAGTTGTCAAACAGCCCCTATATTTTACGTATTTCTTTATGCTAAAAAATTACTAGATTATTCCTTATTATTAGTAAAAATCTTACTTTGAAGCAGTTTAGAAAAATCTAAACTTTGAAATGTTCCGGTATGTTACACCGCATCAAAAAGTCAAAAACTAGACTGGCAAGCTACTGAATAATTAAAGATGCTTCTATTTTAATCAAAGTTAAAAGTTGAATTCCCTTAATAAAGAATTGCTAATTCAAAACAAGCATTTATTAAACTAATCATATATTAATAAAGAAATTTTTATAGTTTAACCCACACACATACCTGCACAAAACGTTCAGTCCCACACAAATGAAAAAAGCAAGAACATGTCGTTTCAATCTGTTATTTGATAATTTAAACAAAAAACTTAAATTACGTAAATGTTTATTCAAGATAATATCATTGATATTCATTTTGTAATTTTATTCATATTTCATACATATCCCCCTATACAAATTAATAAAATAGACTTTATTTCGTTCGTTACTTCGTTGACACTTTCGGCTGTCCACCATGTGTATAGAAGTTTGAACATTATTAGTTTAGAGAAAACATGTATAAACTTTTTTTTACCATTTAATATTTACCTATATTAATTTATGTTTTGTTAAATACGTGAATATTAGTAATTAGTATATAGCAGATACTTTTGTCATATCAATAGATTAGTGAACTTTGTTGGTACTTAAAACATTAGTTACGTTAAATTAGGTATTAATTTCGTTAATTATATTTGACGAAGATTTTAGGTGAACCAAATTTGTCAACCCCTTGCGCTAGATAGGAGTCGGAGTAAAATACAAGTAAAGATGTTTAAATAAGATCTTGTGTTTTTACTTGTAAACTATTTTAAAGTTTATTCATTCTCTTTATGTGTGATAAGCTTCTATCTAATTTCTATACTTTCATAACGAATACATCATGTTATGATATTGATGTTATGTTTACTAGGATCTTATCCGAGAATTTTTAAGAGATTTTGGGCCAGGGGCAAGAACAAAAATTGGGACCATAAAATACAACGTATGAAAATGTCTAAAATGAATAACTTGTGTATAAATTTTTTTATAATATGACGATAATTAGGCTAAACTGTTTAAAATGTTAATGAATTTTCAGATAAGTTTAATAGACTACGATAATTAAAATTTTATTGGGTTTGTTTACGAGTTTATTAATAGTTTATAGGTTTTTCTAAATACATGTATATATATAAAATTATATAAAAACATTTTTTAAATTTCGAGCATCTGGAAGATCGGGCCTTAGGCGGTTGCCCCTCCTCAAGGCTTCTTAACATCATTTATGACTTGATTATTATATACAATCATCTCTATCTAAAGTCAATAAAGTATCATATAATCTTTTACTATTCGAACAAAGTAGTTTCTTAAAACATCATAAATTTATAAGATGAGTTTAATTTACTATTTGAGAACGTAAATACAATAAAGATTATATTAATCATATAAGAAGTTGTTGATAGAAGACTTTTCAATCATCTCTTTGTAGGTGGTGAACTGGTGATTGATGGTTACAAAATTGATTTTAAATTGTTAATTACTAATAACTTCATCATATATAAACTATTTTTAGTTGGTAGATAATTAAAAAATCCAATAATATGGTTGGTGATGAAGACATATATTTTTTTTTAAAGTAAGGTGTTAACCATAATGCTAACAATCTCATTGAATAATAATAACACTAGTGGATTTAGATACTTTGTCGCCACTGTGTTATTATATTGTTTCGATCACTTTTATTAGAAACTTGTAAACTGCAGTATCACTAAATTTTGATAACAAGAATATACAAAACTCAATCGTTTTAAAGTTAACATGTCAAAATTACAATATCCTTTTGTAATTAATATATAAGTAAAAACAAAGTAGATATAAAGACCAAACAATTTTAGTCTAATGGTATTTAATGTGTATATAACAATGTCTTTATTAAAAATATTGAAAATTCAAGTTATTATAAATAATAACGCAGCATATTCATGTGTAGCATTAGATGAATGTAGGCTTGTGTTAAAATTTAAGAAATAGAGTCAATAGACATAAAGAAACTTTAAATTCAACTTCATTTGATGAAAGTCAAATAGAAAACAAAGGTTAGACGGAAAGGATACCTTAGCTATTGTATCTGAAATTGGCTTGTTATGCATCTACGTGAATAAAATAAAAATACAGATGTCGATTATCAAAAACCTAGGGTGAGAGTGTTGGGTTAAATGACAAAACTACTTAAAATTAGAGCAGTAAAGTTTCATTGAGAGTACTGGTTCGCGTATAACGGATTGACATAAATTAGTTGTGATATAGACATTGTTAGATAAGTGTATAAGTTGTTTTTTTTATTAATATACTAAGTGCCTCAATAAGCATCGTTACTTTTATTTGAAAAGAAAAACAAACATTTTGTAGCTTGCATGATTTATTGAATGAGCTATGAATCAAATAACACATGTTTAATGTTCTCAATAGGGTGGTAGTTCATGTCAGATTTTGGTAGATATGTTGAAGGGTTGATACTATTCGCCTAAAACAGTGAAATGTTATCCTTTGACCGGAATCATATGTAACTACTCAACCAAGTTGTATTTAACTTTTAAAAGTGTCATAATTAAATTATAAACGTGCAGTGTTATTATAAAATAATTTTTGTTCCAATTTTAAGTGTGTTGGTCGGTAAACATGCTTGTTCATTATTAAAATCAAGCATGATCAATTTAGTAAACAAGTTAATTGAATCTATTAGGTTATTTATATCCACACAAAACACGATTTGTTTTTACACAAGTTAAGCATCTAATATTTTATTGCTTAGAACTTAGACACGAACTAAAGCCTAATAATAACTAGATGGTATATAATTATAGATAAGACAAACCTTAGACACGAACTAAAACGTAATAATAAATTTGATAATATAAATAAGATGAGATAAGTATTTACTACCTAATATTGATATTAATATTTATATAAGATTGAACATAGCCCTCCACGAGATTGGCTAAAGCTAATTATAATTTCTTATATATACTTTTAATTACTTTCTTTCTAGTGTTTAAATTATCACTCCTTTAACCGTCAGAATTCACTTCGTGCTATTAGTTTATTATCTCTTTGTATTGTATATAGTGTATCACACATAATTCATTAGTTAATAGAAGTAAGAATACGGTGATTTAACTGTGTTAATACTTTCTCATGCTTTTGACTTTTAATTATACTAGTATTAGGTCTTTGGTGTTGCGACGAGAGGCATAAAACCATGCCAAGTAACGCTAATGCACACCATCGTCATTGACTACCAACGCCAAGAAAACCATAAACATGTAAAAGAAAAATCAAATGAAAAGTAGACGAAAAAACGTTAAACCACACACGCACGTAATGACATGTTAACTCGTAAAATTTAGACCGAGACGTAAAACGAAAATTTATAAAATATGAAAAGTAGAGAAGACCAAAGTAGAAAATTTGTACAACTCATGGAGCATAAAATACAACTTACAATGCATGAAAAACTTAGAATAAAAAAGTTAAAGGTTAAAACAAGTAATACAAATTTTATACAACCCATAAAACATAAAATACAACTTAAAATGCTGAAAAACTTGTTAATTAGTATATATATATTTCAATTAATTTGATATGAATATTCAAATAATTTGATATTTGTAGTCACAGGTATAATAATTTATTAATAAAAAATATTTAAGTTTTAACTACCGTTTAATCTGATCATTTCAACTTTATTTTCATACGCAAATATATTTAAACCATAAAACCTAGAAAAACATAATAGACAATCTGATTTTTAGTCAGTTATGTTCTATTATTAAATATTTTAATAAACCATGAAACCTAGAAATACATAATTGAAAATTTGATTTTTAGCATAAGTAAGTTATTTTCTATCATTTAATATTTTAATTTTGTTGTTATGATTCGACTTTTTGTTTAAATAATAAAGTCACTCTCTTATTCCAAGGTCAAAAGAATTGATCATGTTGATTTTATTTGTAAACAGGCAATTTAACCTGTGTTATCTTAAGGACACATTATAATAGTAAATTAACATTTTCTTCTAACTAAATGATTATAACTTAAATTCTGAAAATTATAAGTATGATACTTTCAAAAATAAAGTTAATGTAAAGTAAAAAGTACACCATCCACGAAAGAATATATATATATTTTTTTAAAAGGAGCAAACCTCAACACTTTTTTATAAAATATCACATTAGTTTTAATAAAACTGAAGACTCATTTGTTTACGGTGTGCGAAACATTATCCACTATTACATTTTTTTACACAACTAGAAACATTATAATCATTAAAAAAATAAAAATATCTTAACCATGTCTTAAACAAAATTATGAGTTAATAACAAGCAATTAAGCGCGTGAAACAAGAGCAAAAAAAAAAATAAAAAATAAAAAAGAAAGCAAAAGCCTCAAATAGCATTAGCATCACCTTCCATGGAGTCGATAATCATCAATCGCCACCATTGAAGTTTGAAGCACAGATTCTTCACTTTAACAATGGTGGCCAAACCCTACAACCCTATGGAGAAGAAGAAAACCCTAGCATTACTCTTCTTCTTCCTATTCAACTCCATCTCCGGCGACGATGACTGTCCTCCGGCCACCTGCAGCCCCACCGGACCGCCGGTCCGCTTCCCCTTCCGCCTCCGCGGCCGTCAACCGGCCCGATGCGGTTTCTCCGGCTTTGATCTGTCGTGTAACAAGCGAAATCAAACAGTTATCAAGCTTCCGTCGTCCCGATCGTTCGTCGTTAAGCATATCTCGTACACCTCACAGGTTTTGAACTATTTTTTTTGTTTTGAGCTTTTGATTTTAGTTGTACGGAGTTGAATTGAATGAATTCGAAGTATATGATGTGATCTAGTGACGATTTCGCAGGTTATCACCGTCGATCCTGATTTCTGTTCGCCGGAGGGAATTGTTGGTGTGAATCTCACCGGTACGCCGTTTGATTTCAGTATTATGGAGAGCTACACGTTTTTCAACTGTTCGTCGCAGAATTCGGGATTCACGTTTCAGACGGTGCCGATGCTCCCGTTTCCTTGCTTAGGGAGCGTGAATCACTCGGTGTACGCTGTGCGGACGGTGTGGATTCCGTTCGGGAATATTCCGGCGAGTTGTGAGGATATTACGACGATCTCGGTGCCGACGAGGCGGTTTATTGATATCAGGAACGAGTTGACGTTGATGTGGTTTAGGCCGTTTTGTAGATCTTGTGAGATTGATGGTAGAACTTGTGGATTGAAGAGTGATGGAGAAACGGTTTGCTTCGGTTCTTCTCATGGTGAGTTGCTTTTACTGTACTTGTTTTTGTGCACAAGGTATTGCTCTTAAAGCTGTGTTGCTTCTTGTTGAATTTGCCTTTACCTTTTCAATTTGGTTTCTGAACATTCACCATTTCAGTAAACTTCATGAAGCAATCAAGCAGTTAACTCGTAGGCCATTTACTCCTAAAAATGGCCTGCCTGCTTAATATAGAATGCTAATTTAAAGCATTTGACCAAAATTGTTTAGTAATGAATTACATCGCCCATCAAATGAAAATTTGCTAAATCAGCATGATATATTTATAATAGGTACTCTTATGTGATGGTCCCAATTGAATGCCAATTTTATGTTGAGCTTGTTCTAATTTTGGCATTATGTATATCACTTAGACCATCTCCAGCGGGAGGGGGGGGACAACGCGTCCATGTCACAAAGTGACAAATCCCGCCTGATCCCACCTTTATAGAAGGATTTCCCATTTGCGGGCGCCCTCCTCCATTGCCTGCCCATCCAACGCATGGCTCACATCATCTCATGGGCGCCTCATAGGCGTCTTGTTGCGTATGGTCTTGGTATTTCAATATTTTATAGAAGATGGACTATACTTTTATATTCTCTTATTTATGATCATCTTTTCTTGCTTTGCTCAATCACCATATGAATATGTTTATATATAAACTCAAAAGTATGTGTTGTGAGATTTCATCAGAATAAAATCCTTTTACGTAATTAGTGACTAAAATGACTTAACATGACGTATCGAACAAAATACTTAGTTCATAATTAACATTGATTACACACCCATCTATTATCTTTTGTAGCTGTTTTTTCTCCAAATATAGCATGTTTTTGTCTAGGTATTTGCATGTATGATCTTATTATACGGAAGGAGGCATTTCATTTTTGTTAGCCACTAAATTTAATTCGTAGATCAGAGGTTTGATCTTGGTGTTTGTATGTATTCAATTGCTACAAGTAGCATATCAAGCATGATTTGAGGTGATCTGAATATTAGAACTCTTAAGATTCTATTTCCTTGATTTTAAATAGTAATATACAATTTCAGCATAAGATGGAAAAAGTATCTGGTAATATATGACAACCTAAAATACAATAACTATAGATATAACACAAGTTTGGTGCGTTGTTTAGTCACACTTTGTATTCTCATTTGAATATCATTGTGACTTCCATTTTTTGTGGGTCATTTCTAACTCTTAATTTGATGATAAAATATCTTTCATTAGTTAATTTTTAGTGTTTCATTCAACTCTTGTATGGTAAGTCTCAAGAAACAATCATCAAAATCCCAAGAATGATAAATATTTAAGTCCATGATATATATGATTTGAATATCTGACTTCAACTTGAATGAAAGTAAACAATATTAGATGCATAGAAGTAAGGCCGTAGCTACCAGATTGGCCATATAAACGATGCACAAAATTGACTTAATGGTAGCATCCAGTTTATGAAACTACAAAGTTAGATTTGACTTTGCAGTCTCTGTCCAATTAATTCCAGCCTTCCAGCTTCCATGATACCATTATCCTCCTAAAATGGGTTTAAAGAAACAGTTCATTCAAATTCAAAGTCTTTACCATTCAATCTTTTAAACTCCTTTTGGACATCTTGTTTGTTTTTGGTTGATAGTTTCTTGATATATATCAGAGCATATATAGTTGCTTATTTGTATCTGTGGCAAAAGAAAGGGGTCGAGCAGGTTGGGTAACAAGCCAAAGCGGGTCTGATCAGGTTGACCCAAACACATTTTGCTAGAACGGGTCGAGCAGGTTGGGTAACAAGCCAAAGTGGGTCTGATCAGATTGACCCAAACACATTTTGTTAGAACATTTTACCTTTTCTGCAAATATGCTGTGTCCAGTTTGGTTTTGAAAATCTTATTATTTCAACACACATTGAGGGCTTTTGGCCTGTTTTCCTTCAGAGATAAACCCAAATGAATTGAGTTTATAAGTACATGAGTTGAAATCGTCTACTGGACTTAATCAATTGATATTTCCTTTCTTATAGGTATCCCGAAGAGTGCCAAGTATGGGCTAAGCATAGGAATCGGTGTACCAGCACTTGCATGCATCATTGGGCTCGTATGCTATGCATTTGGCAAGGCAAGAAACTATAATAACGGTCAACGCCAACGTATTGACCTTTTCTCTATAGCAATCACCCCACAGCCGCCTTCAACAACCGGTCTAGACAGGCCCACAATAGAGTCCTACCCAAAAACCATACTGGGAGAGAGTTGTAGATTACCCAAAGACGATGGCACTTGCCCAATATGCCTTTCAGATTATGAGCCGAAAGATGCAGTAAGGACCATCCCAGAGTGTAATCACTATTTTCATGCGGATTGTATAGATGAGTGGCTCAAATTAAACGCCACTTGTCCTGTGTGCAGGAAGTCACCTGAAAGTTCATCTCTTGTTACACCTTGTTCTTCCATGTCATCAGATTCATCACACACTACCACTGAATAGTAGAATTTTGATACGACTCGTGTATATTGTGATTTGTAGGGTGTAGAGGAACGATCCTTCATGGGATTCAATAGGATTTGGTAACATATGAAGTTTGAATATTGTATTACTTGTATAATAAGTTATACGAACACAGTTTGCATGTTTGAGCCACTCAAAGCTATTGATGTTAAATCTATTAACATCAAGTTAGCTTCTAATCATCTTGGGACAAAATGTTTACATTTCTTCTTCTGATATTATACGCCCCGAACATGTTATGCCTCGTAGTCTTGTACTATCTAGCTTTACTCATATTAAGGGGCTGGTAACTTTTTTTAACAACGCACTCATACACCCTATAAACATGTACAATTTAAAAAAATAATATTCTAACGTTTGTACCATCAGAGTATCAGACTACATGCCCTATGCTAATGGCCCGGTGATAAGAAGTAATATTGGGTAAAACAGTTATCAATTTAGCTCTGGATCATCTACCGACTTAAATCGTCCGCATAAGATGATTTGGTGTTAGTAACGTTTTATCACGTGTGAGTATTTTTTTACGACAAACTAGTTAGTTTAAGACCAGTGTAACATGTTAGCTGTTCGGGGAAGCAGGTGACCCTATGTCTAAAAATATAATTAAAAATGTAAGCTATTGTATTTACACATAATTAACTAAAATAGGTGCATCTACTATAAATTATGATGGTTGTTATGCATGACCGTAGATGATGTAAACATTAACATGTATTATTAACGAAGATTCATGTCTAAATACTTTGCCCCAAAATCACAACCCAACGTGACAGACGAAACCATGAAATTGGTTAGGATGGTAAACACACCATCCTCACCAATAACATGTAGTAGTAATAACTGCATAACCCTTCGGTGGGGACCATAAACCCACACGTAATCGCCGAGGGAAAACCTGATTCGAATATATAAATTGGATGAAAGAAGATGATACATTATTTATATTCTTACACCATACTCACAAGTCACACTTGCACTTCATCTTCTTATTTCAAATTCTTTTTCTCAAGCATATACCGACTCTCGCGCCAAGGATTGCCACAATAATGCGATTATGGAGCTAGTTGTGGATCGAAGTTCAATTATTTAGCTAATCTAGTGAATCGGTGGAATTCATGTGACGTATCCCCTCTTCAGGACACCAAATAGGATTTATCTTAGCATTTACTTATGAATATGATAAATGACTAGTCAGTTCACACTGAACTCTTATTTAACCTAATTAAATAGCTTGCTTAGCCTTTGTAATGTAAGTTTGAACTACCTATAGATTCCTCTAGGTTCGAACAATTGAATTAATCTCGTACTCTAGTCAATTACTTTAGCCTATAGGTTAGGCATTCGAGTCGAGAATTTAAGTATTAATACACTTTTTATTCTTTCAATGTATACAAGAGGGGTTTATTTCGAGTTATATAAAACGAAAAGGGCTGAATCTGTATACATGAAAAAACTTTTATACCTACGACTATATATTCCAAAACAGCAAAACCCTTGTTCTCACAGCTTTTCACCTCCGGCTTCTGCAATCGCACTTGCAGATCTCCGTCGTCGGCAATCGGCTACAAGAAGATCGTTGACCACCGGTGACGGTACACTTTTGAGCTCTTAATTTTCTGTTACTGTAATTGATTGTTTAACTATTTTACTTTTATGCATGCAGTTGTTTGATTTCAAAATTTTGCGTATTATTAATCGTATGATAAAAGTCTGATACTTTCTATTGTAATAAGTTGTTTTTGCTGATTGAGGGCTTAGTTTTTTATGCTGTGGATGGTTTTTTATACTGTTTTGTGGTAAATTTAGTACGAGCAACCTACATTGAGGAAATACAGTGAGTGTTTGTTGTTGTGTTAGACCATTGATGTTGAATTGTGATGATTATACTTATTGAATTGATAATTGTATCTGCGTTTTGTATTTTGTCGTTTGAAAGTGTTTGTTGTTTGTATTGATGCTTATGAGTTATGAACCAGAAAGGGTGTTTGCCATTTGAATTAGCGATTATGTGATATGAAATGTTCAGATTGAGATAATCAGTTGTAGCAAAATTGATGTAGTGTCATAGGGATAAACTAAATTGCAGCTTATGCGGGGCAAGTGATCTTCAAGAGGTTATAGCACGAATTCAATTCGTTAAAGTGTTAAGTTTTAATATGTAAAATGAACTCTAAGTAATTAGATAATCAATTATCCAAAACTGGTTGGTTGAAACCTAAATATAAGATAATGATAATTAGTTTTACTATAATTGAACTCTTTTTTATTTTTAATGTAATTGAAATATGCAGATATCATAATATCACCAGGAAAGAGTTATTTATCAATCACATAGAAAACATGGTGGGAGGGAAAATTAGGAAGGAGAAGCCCTCGCGTGGGGCTGCTGGCTCTTCGAATCACTATCAAGGAGGTATACAATTCCACAAGTCAAAGGGTCAACATATTTTAAAGAACCCTTTACTTGTTGATTCAATCGTCCAGAAAGCTGGAATTAACAGTACAGATGTGATTCTTGAAATTGGTCCTGGTACGGGTAATCTTACCAAGAAACTTCTAGAAGCTGGGAAGTCTGTTATTGCTGTTGAGCTTGACCCTCGTATGGTCCTCGAGTTGCAGCGCCGTTTTCAAGGCACACCACACTCCAATCGACTCAAGGTAAATTTTTTGCTTCCTGTAAATTATTATATTTTCAAGTGTCTTAACAGTGTACTCTTAGTACTTTACTACTGTTGTATGATTATTTATGTAAATGAAGGGCAATTTGAATTTAATGTTAAGCAAAATATTAGAAAAACTAGTAGCAATGGAATCCTTAACGATTACATTAAGGTCACACTATTTGTACTTGTCATAGTTCTTATCTAGTGATGCATTGTGTATATCAAGTTATGAACTTTTTAAATAGTGCGATCTTAGTGTAAACTTGGTTCAGTGGTTGTTAAGGATGGGTGGTTTTAATATAAATTTCTTTGCAATATAAAGTCAATTTTTACTGATAAAATTTCTTCTTTGGTCTTTTTGAGCATTATAATATGAAATGAATCAAGTTCTTTTACATTTGACACTATCTGTAGGTTATCCAAGGAGATGTGCTCAAATGTGATCTTCCATACTTTGACATTTGTGTAGCCAACATTCCATACCAAATATCATCTCCACTCACCTTTAAGTTATTAAATCATCGCCCTTTATTTAGATGTGCTGTAATAATGTTTCAAAGGGAATTCGCCATGAGATTAGTAGCCCAACCCGGTGACACACTCTACTGTCGTTTATCAGTGAACACCCAACTTCTGGCCCGTGTTTCTCATTTGCTAAAAGTTGGAAGAAACAACTTCAGACCTCCACCAAAAGTCGACTCATCTGTAGTCAGAATCGAGCCAAGAAAACCCGCCCCATCAGTCAACTTTAAAGAATGGGATGGTTTGGTCAGAATTTGTTTCACTAGAAAGAACAAAACTATTGGTGCAATATTTAAGCAAAAACGAGTTCTTTCAATATTGGAGAAAAACTACAAAACCCTTCAAGCATTGCATACTTCTCAGGGGAGCAGTGATCAAATGGCTACTGATGCAACTGTTCTTGGAGATACTGGTGAGTTGACTATGGAGACTGATGATGATAACGACGATGGAGATGTTGATGCTGATGATGATATGGAAATGGATGATGATGAGGCAAAGGGGTCAGATTTTAAAGATAAAGTTTTGGGTGTGTTGAAGCAGGGAAAATTTGAAGAAAAGAGATCATCAAAGCTTGCACAAGCCGAATTTATGCATTTGCTATCGTTGTTCAACCAAGCGGGTATACATTTTTCTTGAGTGAGTTTCAAAATTTCTTAACATATGTATTCCTCTAGCTATAAATTTATACCCGTGATATATATGTTTTACCATAGACTATAGTTTGTACTTTTAGCTAGGATTTTTGGATGTGTCATTCCTGTTAACCGAGTAGCAGCTTGTTTGCATTATGTGAGGGTGAAATACGACTCTGCAGAGATAGTGAGGTCGAATGGATATAAAATTGTGACACTTCAAGGTTTTTTTTGTCATGTGAATTTTTAAGCGAATGACGCTGAACATAGGCTTATTCTTTTGGATTGATTTGTGTGGCAATTGTGACGGTTTAGGTTGTAAATTGGTTTGAATATTGATGGATGCTGGGTTTAATTCCGATCATAATCCTGGATGATGAGTGTTTTAGGTGTTAACAACATGATAAATTTCAATATTATTATTTGGTACGAATATGAATGTTATTGTGATTGTTATATTAGCGATGTTTTATCATTTGAATTTGTGTAACTAGTTTATCAAAACCATCCTACTTTTATCAAGTGTTCTAATATTATGAATTTCTTTGAAATGCTAAATTACAAAAAATCAAGTGACAAATACAACAGGTATGGATTTTATTTACTATTTAAGGATTATATTTCTTTTGAAAGTTAAAGAGTAAAGAGAAAATAACGAGGAAGCTTTTGCTAATAATAGTCAAGGTTTATAATTTTTTTAATTTAAGTCACATTTTCAAAATAAAAAAAATCATTAAATATCAACTACGATGCATATGTGTTTTTTCTATTTATATGTCCCTAAGTTTACCAATTTTATAATACTTATAAAAGACATAAGATTGAAACATAAAATGAAAATTAAGTGATGATGAAAAGAAAAACAAATTTATATGATTTTAGTGAAATATTTTTTTTACCATGTCTATCTGGCTTGAAAATCTGCCTAAAAGCTCTAATTGATGCCTTAGAGCATTTATACTATTATTTACGTTAAAAACATAAATTTTCTCTGAATCTTTTAATTAAATAATATTTTTTAATATCCTTATCATTATATTTTCTCTTACTTCACTTACAATTATTTTCAAAAATTTAATAAAATTTACAGGCGTTAAACTATGTTTTTTCAAATATGAAAAAACACAGTACAATCCTTAACCATCCCTATGATATATATACACTCACATAAAAATGTTATATAATCCTAAACAGAAAAAAAAATAATAACTTTTTGAGAAAATTATAAAAATCACCTAGCCGCTCACAAAATTTCTAAAGAATTTATTTTCAATCGTCATAAGAGGATTTGAGTAAGTTATGACAATATTTCCTAGGTAATAATATACTTTACTAAATCTCTTCAATCATGACAAGAATAATATTGAGCTACGTATATGTAACCTGTAGTTTTACATATATAACATGTAGTTACATATACATAATATTTTTTTGTTCATTTTTCACACTACTTATGGTTTTCTCATTTACCTTCAGTCTCTTCGCTTTATGAAGGGTTTACAATCAATTATTCGTTAAGAGGACTATTATACAATATGTTAAATTAAGAATGAAAGGAATGATGTTTTACAAGTATGTAATGCATCAAGATACTACTATGCAATGCTCATGGTATAGTCTCATCTGCACTTTGCTTTTATAGAGTTTAGTGAGTTTGCGTGTGATTAGTTATACCTTGAAACCCAAACTTAAAACCCTTAAAATCACATGGTACAACCATCTTATGTGTACGACGTGTATGTTTCACGAACCGTTAGACACCTCCCCCACACACACATTGAATATTGGCGGTGAACATAATTACGAGTTTACTATAATGAAATGAAAACATGTTTATATTTCAACTAAAAATTATAATACGTGTATAATAATTATAAAATTTGCTAACTTTTTTCACGGTTTAGTGTCTGTGCCACAAACTTTTTAATGGCTTCACTTTATATATAAGGTCAAATGTTATTGACCCACATGTGCATCGCTACGTCGCTTATTTTTTTGACGATTTGTTACAATTTTAGTATATGTAAGGTTCGAATGCTATGAACGCACATTCTGTGATGACATGCTTATTTTATTAACATTTTAACGTGAACTTTTATTTGATTTGTTTTTACGAGGTTTTGAGTATTGTCATTTACATAAAGTTTTTTTACATATAATTTTTTTCATGGTTGTAAGTTTACATTATGATTATAGTTTTTTTACGCAACACGCGGGTTTAATACTAGTTAGGTTTAGAATGAAAGAAAATAAATTAACTTTCTTGTAAACGACATACGGCTTTTACAAATATGAATAAAAAAAGTTATTTTAAGTATTTTGAAATTATTTCCTATTATTGCAAAATTATTAAAATATGCGACGTTATCTGTGGACCATTGATGATGCATATGTGACAAATTGCTATTTACCATACAATTGTGATTGCGTTCATTACATATGGACCAATACATTTCACGTCGGCCTAACCATAACGCTAACTAACCTTATCCGAACCATCTACTTAAAGCTACTACAATCAACACCATAAAATCAAATTTTAGTAAATAACATGTTCCAATAAAAGCATTTGGTTAGAAAGACGTAAACAAACAACGATACACATCATGCGATGAGTCGATGATCACACGATTAGCTGTAGCCGTGAGAAAGCAAAAGAAAAAAATTAAAAAGTTATATTCTTATTGTTTTATATACAATCTTTACTTTTAATCTTAACGGCATGTGATGCGAGTATGATATATTTCTTCACTAGTTTAGAAACCCATGTATTAAATGGGTTTAAAAAAATATTAAAATAATTGTTATTTATTAATAGTCTAAACATTTTATTTTGTCATTAAAAACTACATGAAAAATGTATATTGAAAAAGAGTAATTGGCTTTTATATAGTTTATCTTCCTTCTTTTCTACTCTCTTTATTACTCGTACCAAATTTAATATATGTTTATATTTGGTAATTAATTAAAACCTATCTATGTGTATATGCTTATGATAGATGAATAAAGTTCATTATGTATTTTAGTAGTAACTAGTATTGGCGTGGGGCGTAAGACCGCGTGAAGTAACATCAATATTATATCACCAGCAACGATCACCAACACCAAAAAATATCATATTAAAAAAAGAAATAAGAGCGAAAATATATAAAAACTGAAGGGAAAGTAGACGTAAAAATATTCAATCACACACCTGAAGCGTAAAATATTAAAAACTAAGTTGATTTAATGTGCCGGAACCGTTAAAGGAAAAAATAAGCGTAAACGTTGAACCATGTGCACACGTTTAACTCGTAAAACGAAAAATTTAAAATATGAAAAGTATAGAGGACAACGTTAAAAATATAGACATTAAATTGCCAAATGTGTAAAAGTATAAGGGTTAAAATAACAAAACAAAAAGTATAACCCATTAAACATAAGATACAACACTTGATGCATAAAAAAGTTAGTAATTCTACAATCTCGACCGTACGTACTCTATGCTCAAGAAAAATAAAAAAAATTGAGGCCCTTTTCATGGTCAAAGCTTGAGAATGACAACTAATAATATCATCAACTAATCAATCAATAAATTAATTAATTAAACAACTAAGATAACTCAAGTTTTGAATACACAAACATGTCTAAAAAATCTTAAAAGAAGTCAATTATCTAGTATTACATATTTATATGATTCGTAAGGTCGTAAAAACTCACTTTGAAATGAATTAAGTTAGATGATATTGATGGTAAATAATATTTGTTTATCTTTAAAACATAATTATGAATTTTTAAAACATCTTTAAGGATGTGCTTTAACAATAAATTCAAAAAACATCTTTACACTTCGTTTAATGTTTCATTTTGTTTTATATAATAATCTTGATTAGTCAAGGGGTATGTTATCAAGACACTACATGTTAAAGTTTTAAAAAGATTTTAATCATTAGTCTAAAGAATGAAGGTTGGGCTGAAGCCCCTAAACCAACATATATGGGTCATGTTAAAATACACAACATAATTTTTATTCAAACTTATCACTAACTGAATTAGAAAACAAAACTTTAAGTTTGAAAGATGAAATGCCTAATCAAATCATTTATATTAATTTTTTGTTTCACAATCTGAATTGATATATATATATATATATATATATATATATATATATATATATATATATATATATATATATATATGCAGTAATAGGTTATAAAATTAGAAACCTCATAAATTTTGAGGGGCTTAAGGCTCGTGCCTATCTAATTGCACTTTAGAGACGCTAGTGGTTACAATCTTAGATAAGTGTATATAAATATATAGATTTTTTTTGTTATTTTAAAAATATTATAATTATGTCATAATAATAAAATTAAATTGCTTTTGGACCGGCCCTTCTTTTTTGAGTTTTATTTATCAAGAGTTAAGCAACGCAATAAATAAACTTCAACAACATGACGAATACACAGGAACAATAAAAAGTTTATTTTTAAAGTCGTAACTGCTTTCGTTGAGCATACCATATTACCACGTGTCATCATAATTGTGATTTATAATTAAGAGCGGATATCAAATCAACCTATTTTCTTAATTTATTGTTGGTCCAAACCGTCTTTGTTTTTACATATTTGTCCCTGTCATAGAATATATTTCCTAATTTGGTTATGCACTTGTAGACGTATCGATGAAAGCCACTATGAAATCAAATAAAAAATCGACATAGCTTTTTACCTGAATTCATTTTCAATTTTAATGTTTATCACCACAAAGTTTTTATTACTATTAATTGTTCATTTTTAAAAAACCATAAATATTTGTAAAAGTCAATAAGCAAAAAACAAAACCAAAACTTATTAGTCAATGGTTATTATAGGGATTTTCTACCACTGATTAATGCAAGTAATGTTAGTCTTTAGAAAACTATAATTTTATGATAAAGTGGGATTAATTCCAAAAATTGGAGTCTTTACCTTTCTTCGAGCACCTACCAATATCATCTAAATGAATCCAGTGGTTAAATTTTTAAACATTCAGGTGGATTATTGGATGTTACATTTTATAAAAATAAGCAACATGTGTTTTTCTTTTTCATATGTATAATTTTATTCATAGCCTGATATAGCATCATTTGGTCCAAGTGATGTCTTATTCAAATCTTCGGGGTTAGACAGAATAGTCAAAATTCATTACCTTCTATATTTATTATTGTGATATTTAAATTAATTTTTTTACTTACTAGATATGGTAAAAAAGTTATTAAGTTAAAAATTTCGTAATTTAAATAAAAGTATGTCCCTTTCTTTAACTATTTTTAATTGTAACTAACTAAAGATTAAATATAGTAAAAAATAATCTGTTTTATAAATAAACGACATCGCTAAGTATGTCATCTTTAATAGTTTGTTGCAGCAACCAAGCTATACTTTTTATATAAGAGAATAGTGAAAAATGCAAATCTTAGGGAAAAAAATAATGGATTACCTTTAACTTTTGTTCTTATTAATGATTTTGTATCTATATTTTCTAGAACATGAAATAAAATTTGAATATGATTAATCACACAAACACAAACGGCATGAGACTATTAAAGCGACTATGAGATCATGGTAAGTTGTGTTAGGTTAGAAATGCAGGGAATTTTAAGACCTATATCAATATACTCTTGTCATAAAACAGTTGGTATACCTATATTAACAATAACTCCACATTTATTGATTTTTATTTTTATTTCTTTAACGGCACATAATATATTTCTATTCATCTGATTTGAACACTTAAATAATAGGGTTTTAAATGAGTAAATGTATCCATGATGGCAGGTGATACAAACAAGAAAATTTGTCATGATTTCGCAAGTTGTGTTAGACACATGAATCCAAAAACGACAAAAGTTTTTGCAAGTTAATTCGAAGAAGACGAGTTTAACATAAAATTTTATTTAATTTGCATGTCTACTTATACTATAAAATTATAAACTTACATACAAATGCATATCTATTTTATAATACTATATAAGATTAGCAAAGTTGACATTCCAATAAAATTTAAGAGACTTAATGGGAATGTTTTTTATATTAATTTTTTTGGTATTTATAAAATAACTTTTATATTTAATGACATAAATTTTTAATGACAAATTGGATCATTGATAGACTACTGACCCACCGATCATCTGAATAATGACATAGTATTTAATGAATAATAGTTTTCTATAGTATATATATAATTATAGGATTCCATTAATATGAAAACCAATATTTGGGAAAAAAACCAAAAGATCGAACCAACACCCACCAATCATGATTTTTTAAAATATATTATTTTTCTTTAATACAACAATTATATAAAATGGTAAAATGATAATTTGTTAAATTCCATTTAACTTAGTGGACTGCAAATTTTAACTGTTCCCTCCATTTCAACAAACCTTTCGATCTCCACTTTCAATTAATTCAATTTGAAGCTTTAACATGCCATTAATGTAATATTCATTCAAAACTAAACAAAAATTAGTCTTTTGTTGTTCGGTTGAATCTTGTGAAGATTATCTGGTGTATAATGGGTAGTTATTGGTGTTATTAAGCAGGCACCTCATGCAATTCGGGATATTTTCGACTAGCTTAATTTATATGAATTGATCAAGATGTTCATCATAGTTATGCGATAGATCCACAACATGTGAGTTATCCTAATCACACAATTTAATGTTATTTTTTGCAGATGGTGAGGGTGAACTCGGATCTACTTCAACGGGTGTTCGTGAAAGACCATTGTCAGGTTTAATAGTTTCAATTGACACCCTGGTTGCAACAAGCAACGTAGATGTTGCCCATTATGTTAACTGCACAAAGGCTAATGACCTAATGAATTATGACGTTGAGTCTCATGATAAAGATGTCAGAATAAATAGCAATATATCATATAAAGGGATCTTGATGTTAGAATCTCCAAAGATGAATAAAGGAAAGGAGATGATAACTGAACTCATTCAACAACTTGACTACACTTTTAATATGGTGGGTCGTGTTGATAACAATATGTATGAATAACCTTTTGAAACATTGTGTAATTGGGATGATGCGAGTATGTATCTTGTTTCGTGACATGAAGTTTGAGTAAGTAAACAAGCATATCAACATGATTGTGATGTATGGCAATTTATATGTTAAAAGTAATGTGTTTTGTGAAGAAAACAATACGTTTTTGCTTGATAATAATTCAAATATATTTTTATGTGTTCTTATGTTAGGTGATGTGTTTCTAGGATGTAGGAGGATGTGGGATATCCTGTCTATTTGAAATTCCTACTAAAAACATAAACATGATGGTGTGTGGACAAATATATATTAAGATGACATGCACATATGCATGAATGCATAATTGTAGAATGTATGCTAATGCATTAGTGTTGTAAGGGCAATAATGCATATTTGACAACAGTAGTGTTGTTGGCTCTTCCTTTTATTTTATAATGCCTTAAGGTGTACTATAACCTTTTTAGTTTCGTGTTACGTTTCCAACATTTGTGAATGAAACAGACGCCTAAATCAATATTATATGCATACGGGAGCGCGTGATAAGCGCATATGCAAGTTTTAATGATATATTTAGTATAATCTAGAAAGTGATTTTGACAACCACAATGTCATAACATACTGTTCTAAAATGTCAAGGTTGTTAACATCAAACCATGTTGTAGTTAACCTAATGTGATGTTTACACTAAACAAAGTAAATCAAAGTTTTAGGGGGAGGACATATTAATGGAAATGTATTAATAAAAGTCAATGTTTTAATTTACACTATTTTTCATTCTACTCTCCGTTGTTGCATATGTTTAAATAAATTTATTTAGCCATCAATCCATGTTATTGATAATCAAATTATTCAAAAATAAATTTAGGATTTTGAAAATATTAGAAGCTATATGATCTATATTATGGTCATTTATGATAGAGATACCCTACGGGCCAATTTAGTTAAAAATTAATTACAATTGTAGATCAAATACAACTTACAATTCTATATAATTAAATTCGTTACGTCATAAAAGAATATGAGTATCCACGATGAAGGGAATTGTAGTATGTGCATCGATGCACAAATGTTGTATATGCTATGTGACATAGTTGTAAAATGTGCATTACTGCAAAAAAGTAAAGTGCTAACACGAAATTATAACCATAAGTACATGAACAAGGTGATGAACACATGTACATGTGCAAATTTAGAACTATAGATAATAATGATTTAACATTGTCAAACCACATCTTTTCATCTACATTTATATATGTAACTTAACCGGAATTCGATTAATTAAACTTAACAACCAAAATACATAGTTAAGAATGGATTTTTGAAATTCAACATAAATTGACAGTCTAACAATGTTAAATGGGGGTGGAAATCATCCTGCATTAAAAATAATAGTGTCAATAGGTAATTTAAACATTATCCAAGAAAGTCTAAAAATTTAAGCAAACAAAACGTGTGAAGTGCATTTAGAAAACTTTACAAAAACCTAACCTCACCTACCATTTCCTTTATTTCATTTGTTTAGCTTGACAACAACCTTTGCTTTCTTCCACGTCCTTTTTAACATTGAAGTTGCCTATTTACTAACTTTTGCAGATGTCTTTACAACCTGTATTTCTTCCTCTTTTTGTTCAACATCCTTAACCACCTCTTGCCTATGCGTATTAATTTAAGAGAGAAGAATCTTGGCTGCATACTTGCAGCTCAACCATGTGATATGGGTTTTATAACTTTCTCCCTTCATTGTCAAACACATCCCACAATTATTAAAGTTTTATTTGACCCCGCGTAAGATCCAGTCTAATGATTTAGGGCATTTTTGATGTTAAGGCTTGAAGCATAACCAATATACTCTAAGAAATTTCTAAATATTTATGCTACATAAGAACATAATAAAATATAAAAGATAATGTTGGTAATATAAACAACTTCTTTAATGCGGGAGCATGAATTTATTGATACACTTACATATTGATAAGGAGTATCTATTTGATTTTTAACTAGTATGAATATACTCTTATTATAATTCTCTACAACATGTAGAATGACACAAAAGTTAAGGTTCCATATTTGCAGCGGCGGTTTCAAAATCAAAAAAAAGAAAATGTTGCCATATACAAGCCAACAATACCACTCTCTATATATTTAACACCATAAATTAAAGAATTTATAACAGAAACAACAACCATCAACTAATAAACAACTATGTTTTCATGAAGATTTATATTTATTATCTCAGACCTAACATTACTAATATAAAAACACTAATAAACAAGAAATTAACAAGTTTTGAGCCCTAGGTTTCATGAAAAGCTTGAGAGTAAATATTTCATATCAAATAAACATGACAAACCTATTGGATTATCAGATGTTTGTCTTGGAAAAGATGAATGTAGTGTTCGTTGGTCTTCTATTGTTCAACGAAATCGACGCAATGTTGGGTGACTTTGGTTGACAGAATGATGATTGTGAGAGATGAGAGTTCTGCAAACTTTGGTCATCAATTTGATCAAGGATTGATGAGACGATTATGTTTGTGATCTTCAAATGGAAGGAGCATTTTGGAGATTCTGTTGATGCAAATCATATCGATCAGGGGGAGCGTTGTTGGGGGGTGGTTTCTCAAATCAGGTGTGATATACTGATTTTACTTCTGTCTTGCGTTTCTCTACTAGTTTTAAAAGGTATAAATTACTAATATGCCCCTTTAAATCACAACCTTTGATCACTATATCTATGGCTTAAAATAGGTTTTTTTGGTTTTTTCTAAAAAAATGGTTTTCATTTGAATGCCCCTCTATAATTATATAATCTAATTTACAAATATATGCATAAAATATAAATTTAAAAACAAAAAAGTATATTGTTTGTATGTTAATCAACTTTTTAAAAACAAGTAAAACTTTTAATTGTGTTCTGTGTTTCCCGTTGTGTCATGTGGCTTCAAACTAATATAAATATTTATGGCTCATGATTTTTTGGTTAAGCGGTGTTGATAAGAGTCTCTCACAAATATGTAACTTCAAATCCTTAAAAAGACAATTTTATTAGATGACATTTAAGAGTAAAAATAGCTGCCAAGACAATCATAAATTACTTTTAAGCTTACAACGCGATACTAATTTCTTTTTATACGTTAACTTGTAGCAATAAAGCCCTATTTAATTTACTAAGATATATTTTTTTCTAAAAGTTACGTAATAATAAACAGTTTAAAACCCTTAACTCGTAAACACTTCATGTACTACATGCTAGTATGTGTTACAAACGATATAAACCAAGTCAAAACCCTTGTGTCGTGTCCTACAAGGCTACAACCACATTAATCGAATATCATTACTTTTGACAAAAAAAAATCTTTTCATACAAGCCTCCGTTTACCAACAAAAGATATTCAATTCAAACTAATAATAATAATAATAATAATAATATTCAAAGGTAAAATACAAAAGCTTATCTCACATTCTTATATAATTCTTCTTCAAGTCAAGGGGTTAGGCCAACGTTACACCCTTAGATCGGAATCTGTCCACCAATCGCCACCTACTACACCACCGTATCTCCGCCGATCACGGTGGTTATCACGTTAAACACCGGCAGCATCATATCTCTGCGACACTGCAGTTGAACGATACATACAGCATCAATAAGTACGGTTATACTGTGTAGAGATATAGTATATAGGTATACGGAGGTTAGAGAGAGATCGGAGAATGTCGTCGAAGAAGTTCATCGTAGAGGTGGAGCCGGCGATAGAGGCGAAAGATGGAAGGCCATCGATGGGACCTGTGTACCGGAGTGTCTTCGCTAAGGACGGTTTTCCGGCTCCGATCGAAGGTTTAGACTCGTGCTGGGATGTTTTCCGGTGAGCGTTTGTTTAGATCTGTAACTTGTTGTTTTGCTTGTTTGGACTCTCTGTTGATGATGACGTGCTGATTGAAGTGGTGTTGTGGTTTGGATTTGGAATCGGAGGTTAATTATGTTGAGTTTGGGCGGATTTGGTGTGATTTGGATTCTAATCTCGTGTTTTTGACTTGTGATTGGGTGATTTTGTGTGATTAGGGTCGGCTAGTGTTGTGGATTGACGTCTTCAGCTGTAGTTGAACTTTCTGCATTGTATGCTTTTATTGCTTTGAGACAAGCCATCATGTTTGACTTTTGTTCTGTTTTTATTGAATTTGGATCATCAATGTTAAAAGTTGATTTAGACAATTACTATGCTCTATGTTAGACCTTGTTTGCTATATAAGTCTACAGACAAATTCCTATTAATGTTAAAGATGTGAAGTTATCAAAGATGATGATGATCATCATCATCATCACCATCTTGTTTCTTGATCTGGCTGATTCATACATTATGTTCATCATCAAAAATGGTAGATGTTAGATTCCAAGGGAAAGAAGGTCAAGCTTAGGCTTGAAAGGCAACAATGACAGGATTTTGCTGTATTTAGCTTGGTTAGACTAGACTGGGAGTTTGAATGTTTGAAAATCACCAGTTTGGAAGAGAAAACTTGTTCAATTGGTTAAGACGAAATCAAATATGAAAATCACTTTCACATAAAAAAAACTATTGTAAAGATCTATTACGAAAAAATAATCTAAAAGCTAGGGAGAACCTGTATAAAGATCTTTTGGAATTCTTGGTTATCTATGCCTACTTTTTAAAATGTTTGTATGTCTTACAGCTTGTCTGTGGAGAAATACCCTGATAACCGAATGCTTGGTACTCGTGAACTTGTGAATGGAAAGGTATACTGGTGCCTGCTACGGATCACTCTTAACTCTTAAGCTTTCCCTCTCTTTGACTCGGTGTTGACTATATTTATATGCACTTTGTTGACTCTACAGCATGGACCGTATGTATGGTTGACTTACAAGCAAGTATATGACAAGGTGATACGGGTTGGAAATGCTATCCGTGCATGTGGTGTTGAGCCTGTGAGTGACCTTCTGATTTTCTTTGGCTTTATCTGTGTCTTCTAATTATATCTCAAACATTCTTTAAGACTATTTGCTCTACCTTTTTGTCAGTATTTTTGATGACTGTACATTTTTGTTTCATTCTAAAAAACAGATATTCATGCTTACTAAATTTGTTGATGGATGTAGGGAGGACGGTGTGGGATCTATGGTGCCAATTGTGCTGAATGGGTTATGAGCATGGAGGTAATCTAGTATTCTCTGTGTTTCTTTTTGGTTGCTTATTGTCACTGATTTTTAAGCTGTTAGTAAGATGGCACAATATTGTTATTATGTAATCTAATCTTTACAGTATTGACAGTCTAATATCTCAAAGCTGATTTTTGAGAATTACAGAATCATCCCTAGACCAGTTTCAATATATCAAAGAACCTAAAAACTCAACTCGATTTTGATCTTACGATTATAATAGTGTTCTAAAACTTTTAATATAATGTAGGCATGTAATGCTCATGGGTTATACTGCGTGCCATTATACGATACCTTGGGTAAGCACTCGATGTACCTTGATTGGGTTTTTAAAGATGTGCAATTGTTTTTTTTCTTTATTACCTCATTTATATGTTTTAATTTTACCATGGTTTTTTTAATAAATAGGTGCCGGTGCAGTAGAATTCATTATTTGCCATGCCGAGGTTACAATTGCTTTCGTAGAAGAGAAAAAGATCCCTGAGGTAACCTGTCAACGTTTAATTCTATCGTTAAATTTCACAGAAATGTTATGCACTATAAGCCTGCTTCCGCGTTTATATGATTTTATACCATCATATTTAAGTTAGCGGTTGAATTAATTAGTTTCTGTTGGTTATTCAGCTGTTGAAAACATTCCCCGCAGCCGGAGAATATCTAAAAAGTAAGTTATTCTTAATAGTTAAGTTCTTAAACATTTATATGCATTTTAAAGATACTAATTAAATACACACCTCCTTTTAGCAATTGTGAGCTTTGGGAAAGTTTCTCCTGAACAAAAAGAACAGGCCGAAAATTTTGGTCTGGCAATACATCCATGGGATGAGTTTTTGTCATTGGTACGCGCTTAGTACTTTTATAATTTTCAATTGTTTTATAAATATAAAGGGCATACCTTTCGCTTTGCTAATATGCATTTACAAATTAATGTTGGTGCCTTTAATCTACTTGCAGGGTGATGATCAACACTTTGAGCTACCATTGAAGAAAAAAAGTGACATCTGCACTATAATGTACACTAGTGGAACAACTGGTGATCCAAAAGGTGTATTGATTTCTAATAACAGCATTGTAACACTTATAGCTGGCGTGCGTCGTCTGCTAGGGAGTGCAAATGAATCAGTAAGTTCTCCCACTTCTGTCTATAAAAATGTGAAAAAATGCACCATCTGTTTCTTATACACATGAATTAATATTTTGCAGTTGGATACACATGATGTCTACCTCTCGTTTCTACCACTGGCTCATATATTTGATCGAGTTATTGAAGAATGTTTCATCAATCATGGGGCCTCCATAGGATTTTGGCGTGGGGTAAGATGATTGGTTACTAACCTTTTTTATAAGGTTATTTGCATTAAATAGCAAGTTAGCAACGTACATCCACTTTCGGATTGATGAATGTTTTGTTGAATTATCTTTTGGACTATTATACACAGGATGTTAAATTGCTGGTTGAAGACATAGGGGAGCTGAAGCCTACCATTTTCTGTGCTGTTCCTCGAGTCTTGGATAGAATTTATTCTGGTATTTTGCTGTTATTTACATATTGACTTTGTTCTACAAAAAATGAAATTAAATAATTCGGGATTCTAACTGGTTCTGTTTTTGTTAGGTTTACAACAGAAAATTGGTGCTGGAGGTTTTCTCAAACGTAACTTATTTAATCTAGCTTATAATTAGTAAGTATTTATGTTATCTGCAATTGCACTAAGCCTAAGTATATGATTTTTCTTGCATGTTTAATAAACTTTTATTGATTTGAATTTGCTTGTTAAACTTGTGCAGCAAGTTACACAATATGAAGGGAGGATCAAATCATTCAGATGCATCTCCACTAAGTGACAAAATTGTTTTTAGCAAGGTGAGGTTATAACTCAAAGTAATTTCTATTTATTTTCTGGATTTTTGGGCTCATATCTTTCAAAATAATGGTTGCTTGATATATATTTTATGTAATGTGAGCAGGTTAAACAGGGATTAGGAGGTAATGTGCGCATTATTCTATCTGGAGCTGCTCCATTAGCTCCGCACGTAGAAGCGTACCTGAAAGTGGTGACATGTGCTCACGTCCTTCAAGGATATGGTACCACCCTTAACATTTTATCCAAATGGGTCCGGTCGGGTTGGCCTGAAATAGTGTCTGTCTTAAAGATTTCTTTAATATTTTTTTAATCATTTATTTCATTTGTTCACTTTACATAAATACTTGGTTTATGGTTAAGTAATATTATTTATATTATTACCATCAACTCATTTAGGGCTGACGGAAACATGTGCTGGAACATTTGTCTCGCTGCCAAACGAAATGGATATGTTGGGTACCGTGGGCCCACCAGTACCAAATTTGGATGCTCGTTTGGAGTCTGTTCCCGAGATGAATTATGATGCCCTCGCAAGCAAACCACAGGGAGAAATATGTATAAGAGGCGATGTTCTGTTTTCGGGGTACTACAAGCGTGAGGACCTTACAAAAGAAGTTCTTGTTGATGGATGGTTCCATACAGGTCTGCCTTATAGCATCCTTATTTTATTTAATATCTTGCTTTTAGCACATAAATAAATTTCTCTTATTTATATATTATGTTGCAGGTGATATTGGTGAGTGGCAACCAGATGGAAGCATGAAAATTATTGACCGGAAGAAAAACATTTTCAAGCTCTCTCAAGGAGAATATGTGGCTGTGGAAAATCTGGAGAATGTCTATGGACTTGTTCCTGACATTGACGCGGTATGTTGAGTAATATGTCAAATCGGCCTTTTTCTGGGAACGGGTTAGTATGGTTTATGATGGGTTGGTTCTTACAACTGACACAAAACACATTTTACTTATGTCAGGTATGGATATACGGGAACAGCTTCGAGTCTTGTCTTGTTGCTGTTGTGAACCCAAATAAGCAAGCAGTCGAACATTATGCTGAAACACATAATATCTCTGGGGATTTTGAATCCCTATGTGAAAATCCAAAGATTAAAGAATACATACTGGGAGAGCTCACCAGAATTGGCAAAGAGAAAAAGGTTATTTCTTAATATCTCACTTTTAAAACACTAAATGTGCTTCTATATATTTTTCTAAATTATGTTACACTTGTACCTGTCTTGCAGTTAAAAGGTTTTGAATTCGTGAAAGCAGTCCACCTTGACCCTGTACCTTTTGACATGGAACGCGACCTTCTGACCCCGACATTCAAGAAGAAAAGGCCTCAAATGCTCAAATATTACCAGGTATACATATGTATAATATGCTTTTGTTTTTATTATTACTAGAATAACATTTTTAGTTATAAATTTTCTGATTAAATACTGCGCCTTTCTGTGCAGGATGTAATCGATAACATGTACAAGACTCTTAACAAAAAGTGAACTGCTGCACAAAATGGTGTCTCCTCTGCTTAATTAATGTTTTTCTATCACCTTTTGCAACAATGGATATGTTTTGAACATTAATCTTTTATTTGTATGCTACTGTACAGTTGTGTTATATTTCAAGATAATTTATCCATTACGATGTAGTATGATACTTCTACACTTAATATTATGTTTATTTGATTTAGTATTTTGTAATATACTGTGAACTGAAGTGTTATTCTTTTAATTTATTTAATTTAAAGAAACAATTATCTGTGTGTAGGGATGAATTTTGATTTGGTCATGTCGGGTCATTCACAGTCGAGTCAAGTTGGGTACGGGTCAATTGGAGTATTGCTTATAGTCGCAAGTTCTATTTAATTATTTGAAAGAGTCATGGTTGGTCGAGTCAAAGTAGTGGAATAGTAGCAGGTTGTGTTTTTTCTGTCAGGTGCAAGGCTTATATCATTTCCTATTTATGTAATTTAATTATGAATGGATTTAGTGAGTTCGAGTGCGTGTTTTGGGGCGTGAACCAACAATTTGTATTAGAGGGCTTGAGTTAAAAGAGGGCCCTTTTGAGAGTCGTTTTCAAGAGGGGAGGAGGAGGTCAGGCCCTATCCTTTGTGGATTGTTGAAGAAAAGATAGAAAAGAAAGAGTTATGGTTTGTTGAAGAAAAGATAGAAGAAAAGATAGAAATGGTGAATAGGCTGTTTTCCTTTTCCTTAGGTGCAAGGTTTTTACTTTTTCCTATTTATATATAGAGTGAGTACGAAAGTTATAACATATTGTCTATACACGAGTTTTTTAGTGTGTTTTGGAGCATGAACCAACACTTTTGTTAATGTATAAGTAATCCTCTTGCTTTTTCAAAAGAAAAATGAGTAAAGCAAAAGTAACTGTTTTTATGTACTAGAATTTTAGTTAAGCTTTTTTTTCCTTTTTCTTTTTATAAATCTCGTTTAATAACATAACTTGTTGGCGCCAATTTTAACTGTTAAATAGAATTATATTTGAAAATTTTGGCTTGTAGTCTTCAAGACCATAACTTTTGAGATTTTGTGAGGTTCTTTCTTTTTGTTTTCAAGGTTGATAATGCTCTTGAAAAGGGCATAACACGTTAGGTTTTAAATGATTTGGATAACTTTTGAAACATAACAAATAGAAGCAAAAAATAAGTTAAAAAAAAAGATGTGAATGCATTGCACAATCTACATTCATATTGGAACATAAGGTGTTGCCAAATTTACACCATAAATCACACCAAAAACAAGTGAAAATGACTTCAACAAGCTAATTTGAAGTGAAAAACAACTCTAATCTATATAATTCACCTTCTATGCTAATAGAAGAGGTTATAGAAAGAGGAGGAGAGCTTTTCTTTTAAGCCCTCTCTTCACTCCTTTCTTCCTCTATTCTCACACACCTTTAAAAACATAAAAAAAACCGAAAAAAACACAGCTAAAAACACAACTAAAAACACCAATCCCTTGGTAGTTCGTAGCTTCTACTATGGCTGCACAAATCATTAAAACCCCATAAAAGTTTACTTCAGTTGCATTCGTCTATTGATCGCGTGCTTGATCTTGACTTATGCCAATGTGTAACTTGAGATTGAGACTTCTGCTGGTGAAGCAGAGTGAATGTACACAAACTCCATGCTTTTGCCAGCTGCCAATGAACTAACCCATGTTGGGAACCCGTATGAACCGCTTGGGCTCTTGGTTAGACCCCATATAGGACCGTAGAGTTTAGAGACGGATAGATTAAGGTTCTTGATTGTCTTCCCTGAGTTGTTTGTCACTATAGCTGAGTATCTGTAGTATGTTTTCCCATTTGCCACCCATGAAGTTGTTGTCTTTTGTTCAATTTCAATGGGAGCTAAATAAAATAAAAATAGAATCTTGAATTAGTATTTTTTTAAAAGATAGCAGCTTTTTTAATACTTTCATCACAAATATTTCAAAGAAAGTAGATACAAGATCTTGAATAAGTTTAATGTTTACCTGCAGATGAAGTTTCTTTAACTGGATTAGGCTGCGGTTGAACAGCAATAGGCTTAGCAACAGGAATTTCAGCTGCAAGCAATATCACACACATTTAACCGAAATAAACTTAAACAAAATCATCTGGTGAACACAAACTGAAACATACCAGAAAGAAGTTGGTTGTAACCACTATGACCACCATGTAGCCGAGCCAAAATACCAAGAAGCGGGGCGTTGTTATAAGTAGCAGGCTCAGTCTGCTCATAATTGTCTCTATGGTCAGCAAAATTGTCATAAGCATCAGGCCCACCAACAATGGCACCAGTCAAAAGATTCGGGTCACTCGCTTTTCTACTGAACCATGTTGCATAACCACCTCTGCAGCTAACAAATGACGGGTCAACCTTAACCGAAACAATAGATGAGCCTCTATGGTGAACTTGTTTCGGGTAGTTGTTTCCATATCCAACCATGTAACTTGTTGCCCTTGGATTGTCTCCAAGAATGTAATCCACCTATAAAGACAACAACTTTAAAACAACTTCTAATGTTTACAACTTAAGGTATCAATATCAGGCAATATTTTATTTACTTGTGACTTGGCGAACGCGAGTAGCTCTGAGGGGGCGACGCTGCCCGAAGAACAATGCAGGTACTTTTGGGCAGATGTTAAGTAATCGGAGTAGACGGTGAGTAAGAAAGATGCACTTGTGACAAACTGCAAGTTATTCCATCTTTGCTTGTAGATTAAGCCACCGGGTGTTTTTTGAACATTTTGACTACTCTTGCCAAGACATGAACACATGAAAGATTCTGCTTTTTGTTGGTACTTTCCAAATACTGAAGCATGGCTGCCTGCTTTCCCTCCCATTAAGAACTATATAAAATCAACCAAAAATACAAAATCATTAAATATGGTTACAGATTTCACTAATTTTGCTTATTATGTAACTATGTGAAATCTATGTTTTTCATGTTTCATAATACTACATCAGATTGTTACATTTTATTACCAAAATTTTAATAACCAATATTCAATGTTTTCATAACAAGACCGGTTATCAAACTATTTCCCTTAGTGGTCAAGTCGAACCAAGATTAAAAACAGAATAACATCATACATAACTAAATGTTTAATATATGTATATAATATAACTAATTTGGAACAAAATTCAAAGCTAACTTATATCCTGATATGGATTGTAATGTTAACAAAATATGAATCTTGAAATAAACAAAATTTAGATTAAGAAAGGTACAAAAAATTAAAATTTTTAAAATTTGCTCTAACCACCTGTTAAGATTTTCTATCCAAATAATCCAACAGGTAACCAAACATTTTAAATATAGCCAGATCAAAAGTAATAAACCAGACAAGTTATATTGTCAATACCTTAGCTACAAGGGTCTGAACCCCGGCATACTTAACATCCCAACCGAACTCTGTCATAGCCCACCCGGTCCCACCAAGCGCGTCCCCGTTTTTGCCAAGATAATCCAAGTAGTACTCATTGTTTGTTGCCTTGTACATCCAAGCAGCTGCCCAAAGCAATTCATCCTGGCCATTTAAAAAAAAAAAAAAAAAAAAAACACAAAAAGGGTAAATATGTAATTTCACCAAAAGGTTGTTAAAAAACTTAAAATTGGAGGATGGGGTGAGAATGTGAGATTGTGATCACATACAGCGTATCCACTGACTGATCGGTAGTACTTCTGAGCCACAGTAATGCTACTGTCATATTTGCCCCTGTATTTATCCGCAAAATCGAATAGCTAAAGAGGAAAATAGTTGTAATTAGTAACAATTGATGGGGGTATAATAGGAAATATAATGCGGTTAGGGTGTGATTCGGTGGTACCACCGACAGCATAGAATTAAATTAGATTTTTGATGGGTTAACATCAACGGTCTGTATTCAATATCAGTTATTATGCGAAATTGTAAACTACACAATTGCCTTTGCTTTTTCTTTTTGCTTGTGCACTTGTTATTTCGGTGTATGTACGGGATGCATTAAATGTTGTACAGCTAACTATTCCTCACTACTTTGAATTTACCGCCACTTTTGTAAATATGAATTCAATTTTTGCTTCAAGTAAGTCATTTAATGGTTTAAATATTTAAGCATTGATAACATGGTTCTCCTACAAAATCATATCATATATTAATATTTGAAAGCTTATATAAAATACAAAAGAAGTATTTAAAATGTTATATTTTTAACCAATTGTTTACAAGTTAAAACCAAAACCATTTAAGTCGTTTGTTTAGTCACAAGCTAACGTATCCGACAGAAATAAACCTACTTGATTACGTAACATCATTTTAGACTATTATAAACTTTTAGTTTCTTTTTTTTTCACTGTAAACACACATTTAATTTAAAAGATCATCATACCTACACTTTGTAAGTATTAAAACTTTTATTTATACTAGATATACTTGGTCACTAAAACTTATATATATATATATATATATATATATATATATATTAAAACGGCACTAAAACTTTAGGTTACTACCTAACATGTTATGGAACGTGGTTAACTTGTAAAATGACATAAGTGTACATGACAAAAGTATTACTTTATGGGCAGAACATAAATTGTTAGATACAGGGAAGTGGTGCAAGTAATCTGCATGATGTGCATCAGAAGTTGTATGCTACTCTGGATTTATAAATTGTAGGTCTGGAAAAAGGAGAGTGTAAAAAATGACTATTGTATGATAGGTGCAAAAGTGGGCACCTAACTAACTATGCTAACTTAAACCACCAACAACCTGCCACACAATAAAGTTGATAACTGTAACTGTTATCACACCAACTGCTTTTGCTAACGCACGCCTTCTTTTACTAACTTACGCATGGGCTATAGTATTCCTTTTTCCTATTTTTAATGTAATGCAGCCTTGCACAATCATACATGAAACAATTAAGTTTTAGTAATATTTAGATTAATGGGCCGAAAATAGAATGGTGAAAGAGGCTAAACTAACCTGATAGGCATGAGTGAGAAGCTTTCGAGAGTAAGCGGGGTTCGAGCGATGGAAGACGATGGAGGCAGCTGCCATGGCGGCGGCAGTTTCTCCGGCAAGGTCTGAACCAGGGTTGTTTTGGTCAATTCGGTATGCATATCGAGAAGTTGTCATGTCCTCTGGCCTTTGCCAACAATAGTGGTCGGTGTTACCATCTCCCACCTATAAGAAGCCGTTAATTAAAAAACAAATTAGAAAAAAAAAACAATATTTATATAATTATCACTCACTATTAAAGCTACGATACAAGAATAGTAACCGTTATTTCAGTTTTAAATTATTGGTCCCATAACACCGCGCCTGCATAAGTGTACTTTTTAACAACATTATGTTGTTCTCACGAATAAAATTAGGTAAAATATTACTTTTATCATACAAGTAAGTCTTATTTCTTAAGACTAGTAAATCATTAGAAAAACTTGTTTTTACAAAGAAAACAAAAAAAAATCAAAATAAACCTTGTTTTGTTTTTCATATTCGATTTTCATAATTTTATGAATTTGTTTATTTTTTTAACTGTCTAAATCTACTTCGTACCACCAATGCCTCAAATGAGGCTCGAACCTCCGCCATTTAACTGATTAACTACTCCAGATACCATTGGACAATTTCCTTTGATATAAAATAAGTTTTTTATTTAACATACATAAACTTCGGGGCTGTTTGACAACTTCTGAATGATTAAGTGCTGAACCATAAAGAGATCTGAACCATTAAGTGCTGAGCCATTAAGAGGTCTGAACCATTAAGAGCTAGTATATTATTAAATATTCAAAGACAAATGTCTGACAAATTTATATAATATGTCTTAACCATTCATCATTAGACCTCTCTTAACCATTCAGCATCAATATAATGCTTAACCATTTAAAGGTAAATGTCTTAACCATTCAGAAATATATTGGCAAAACAAACAGTCTGAACCATTGAATACTGAACCATTAAGATATCTAAAACAATAAAATACTAATTAAGAGACTATCAAAGAGCCACTTCCATTACCAACTCCTAAGCATAGTTAGGAAACAATATAAAACATTATTGACCACTAACAACTAAAAACAAAACAGAACAAACAATAAACAGAGGTTGAAAGAGTACCTCTCCATAAAGAACATGAGGCTGAGGGTGAGCTTTCATGATATAATCAGTACCCCATTTTACAGCATCCATAGCATGCCCAAGCTCACCACTCGCACCCATTTGACTCCCGTATTCGATAATACTCCACGACATCATCGTCACCGTAAACGCCATCGGAAGCCCGAATTTCACATTGTCCCCTGCATCATAGTACCCTCCCACCAGATCCACCTTCAATTTTTCAAAATTCAAATTGTTAACCGCAAATATAACAAAACATTAATTGACAGGTAAGCAGACAACAAATTGCATCGCTAACCTTTTTTTGGGCTAATGATTAAATGTTCAACTAATAAAAAAATCGCAATCATTAAGTGTTTAACTATTAAAAAGTTTGAATCATTTAGAGTTAGTATATCGCTTAATTATTTAAAGATAAATTTCTGACCATTCAGATAATAAGTATTAACTATTTATCATTAGACTTATTAACCATTCAGCATTAATATAATGTTTAACCATTCAGAGACAAATATCTGAACCAATATTTGCTCGCGAAACAAACAATCCGAATCACTAAACGCTGAATCACATCTGAACTATTAAAAAATTGAATAAGATGTTGCCAAAAGATCCTCTTTAAGAACGACAATTTAAGTTTGATTCTAATATGACATTGGTCGATTAGAAATGAAATTTGAAGCTTACCCCATTGATTTTGCCATCGTAGAGCCCTGAATTGCCTCTCCATTTAACTCTTTGATTACCAGGAAGATAACCCGATCTCTGAGCTTCAAAGAACAAAATGCTCTTGCTTAAAGCTGCACCGTAATCATGTCCTCCTGCTAAAGCAAAAGGTACAACTCCCACAAGCAGAAACAGAGTAATTGCCATTGAACATGTGAAACCCATTTCAATTGGGTTTTGTTTCTTCGTTTTCGACACGAATCGAAGAAATTTGGTGGGTTTAAACAACAATGGTGGTGTAAATTAGCAGAGTGAATGAGGGTTTAGAGAGATGAGAGTTGGGGAAGAAGGTGGAAGAAAGGGGTAGTATATATGGAGAAGATGAAAGGGAAATATGCCAAAAGTGGAGATTAGTAAATGCATTTTGATGAATTAAATGTTTGTTTATTGATATTTATTTGAGCTAATTATTGGGAAATATAAATTGAAGAATGAAGGGTGTTTGTTAGTATGAACAGGTGGGCAAAAGAGAGCAAAGCATGTGAGTTTGTTGGGTTTCATTTACTCAGAAAGATCGGTGGTTTTTCTTTTATTTTATTAGGTTTAAACACATGGATGTGTTTACATGTTTACAAGTAATGACACATAAGTTACATAAAAATATTATAATGTTTCAAATATACAATAGGACTGACTGATACCGTAACATGATCTATTAATCTTTTATTAGTAACACCCGAGTGACGAGTGAAAGATTTTTGAACGGTTATTATGTGGTTATAGCTTATTGATTCTGATGTGTGATAACATATGTTATAGAACATTCAAGACTAAGTTAGTTGGTTTTTTAGGTAATAAAGTGCATTAACCTAAGCAACGCGCGCAACATTAGTAATGATGCACATAACGGCGAGAAGGATGGCAGCGAGTCAATGACGAGTGGTGACAACAACTCTTTGAAATAAGAAGATGATGATCGTATGTAAGATGGTTGATGATACAAGTTGCAACATATGACATAAAAACATACAAGAACACTAGCATATGGATGTCATGTGGTATTAGTAGTACAAAGTGATGGATGTACTTAAAGATAAAATAACATTAGCTTGATATGTGGTTAGAAGCAGTAATGACACAAGTGTGGCAAAGAACGACAACGAAAAAGATCAACAATAAAGGTGTGAAGGCATGATGTAAATGAAAGGAAAAAAGTAAAGTAAATGAAGTAAATTAAAATATAAATACAACACCACTTATTTATTACAATTGGTACCACACGAACAATGAGGTTGTCCA
This sequence comes from Flaveria bidentis, assembly GCA_018326385.1. Taxonomy (NCBI): domain Eukaryota; kingdom Viridiplantae; phylum Streptophyta; class Magnoliopsida; order Asterales; family Asteraceae; genus Flaveria; species Flaveria bidentis. The sequence goes on along the minus strand of BJCM01062109.1, from coordinate 2,202 downwards.
ATAGTTATTGCAAAACAAGAAAGAAAAAAACAGTATTTGTTGGTTGTTGATGCAAAGAAAAGATGGAAAGCATGTAAAAATAGATAGTTTGAAGCAGAGACAATGATAAATGATAATAATATGATTGTCATATTATTTATGATTGTTTGTCAGCCTTTTAATTAACCTCTTAATGGTTCAGATATCTGAATGGTTCAACATTTAAGGGTTCAGACTGTTTGTTTCGCGAACACATGTCTGAATGGTTAAAAGATTTATCTCTGAATGGTTAAACATTATACTGGTGCTGAATAATTAAGAGGTCAATGCTGAATGGTTAAGACATATTATCTAAATTGGTCAGACATTTGCCTTTGAATAGTTAAATTATATATTAGCTCTAAATGATTCAGACATTTTAATGATTCAACACTGAATGATTCAAATCTTTTATTGGTTCAACACTTAATCATTCAGAAGTTGCCAAACAACCTCTTAGTCTAAATCGGTTTGCTAGCGCTCACAATGAAACAGACCTTGTTTTAAAGAAACTACAAATTAGTTGGAAAAGCTAGCTAATTGACATGGATATCCGTAAATAAACACGATAAACATTGATGTAACGTATGTAGCTCTTTTACCTAGGTTTTGCTCGAAATCCACAACCTATCTACGGGTAGTTAAGACGAGATACGTACAAAGAATCATATGTTGACATAGATCTAGAAGAAAAATGCTAAATAAGAAATACTTTGCGAGAATAATTAAACATATATTTATCGATGTTTTGTAGTTTAAATAATAGATAAATTAGATAAGAACCCCTAAAAGGTAAAGGTCGATCTACACAATAGGACAATCCATACATATTACCTAATTTATTTGTATCTAACAATAACAATCGTTGATTATTTATTAAAAAAGACGCATTAAAGGTAAGACATCCCTAGTTTTTATATGTGAAACTAATAAGTAGTCTGTCGTTTCCTTTATATAGATTCATTATAAATCGGAATAATCTTAATTCAAGAATTTACACTTGACGAAAATTACTTTTTTTATTTTATCTAGGGTTAGAGTCTTAAAGGTTAAAGAATAGTTGTTTAACTTTAACGTTATAAATATTATGATGTGATGAACCCATTCACTTTATGACCATCTTTAATGTGACGCATTTGAGGTGCCATTAGGTCGATGCATAAGAGATACGAGGACATGTTGCAGATGTTACGATAAAAGATAACAACGGTTGGCAATAGGAGAAAAAGAGGGGTGTGAGAGAGGGGAGGAGAGAGACTGATCGAACTGATAATGTCAATGTTAGGTTCCCGTGCTTCTCTTTCTTTCACAATGGTCTAATACGTAAATGGTATTAGAGTATTTATATGTTACTATAGAAAATATTGTTTACCACCTTATTTCTTAGTTTTGTTGTAAACTATTTTGTGTACATATGTAACAAATAAAAGTTAATTATGTGTGATTTGTAACTAGTTTTGCATTGACTTAATAAACATTTTCAATTGGAAAAGGTGAAAATATATATATTTAAAAAAGGTTTTGAGTGACCAAGTGTTCACATCTTCAAGAACTCGATTGGAGTGGGTGTAGAATAAATTTCGGGATTGATATGAACTTTTTTCTTAAATGTGTTTTTCAATATTTAAATTAATTAGATTTATTTAGTCATCGCTCTTACTAAAGTGTGACGGGTCAATTAAAGTTGTTTCCAATTGAACTATCCACTTTTTATATGTTGTGATAAGTATTGTAATTTTTTTCTCCATTTTGTTGTATTATTATTATTTTTAGCCTAATTTTACTACAAATTTGTATTTGTTGCAAAATTGTGATGAAAATAACCGTTTCTGCATTTTTTTCAAAGAATAAACCCATATAATACAACGTATAAAAAGGTCTAAAACGAATAACTTGTATAATAATGCGATCGAAGTGTAAAAGTCGATCGTTAATCAGTCTTCTCACAACTCCCCCTTGAAATGTTAAATATTTTTTTTAAATTACATATTATCATATTAAATTGGGTAAATGATATCGGACTTAATAGAATCTAATGTAAGGTCTAAGATGCTATAGTAGTTAAAATGTTAATGGGTTTGTTAATGAGTTTATTAATAAGTTATAGGTTTTTAATACATATATAATATATAAAAAATAAAAATTTTGAGCTCCTGAGAAGATAAAGCCCTAGGTGATCACCTA
>BJCM01062108.1:0-21093 GCA_018326385.1 Flaveria bidentis | reverse complement strand
AAAGTGCAATGAACGTTTATTAAGTGAATTATCAAGTGATACCTCTAATACACACACTAATCACCTATTTATAGTGTTAGTAGAACTAACTATTTACACATTAAGTCCCTCTACTTTCAAGACTTAACATATCCAACACTAAACATACAAATACAAGCTAATACAAAGAATTACAATCTAACATCTGTGACAGGAAGGACAAATAAAATTGGAGAAAGATGAAGAACGCAAGCTGGGATTACATTTGCTCCAGTTCGCTGAGGTAAAGACAATTTTGCAAAGAAGCCATTGTTCAAAGCTTTACTTTTGTTCTCTTTCTACATTGTTACATATACATGTTTATAGCTGGCAAATTGAGCAGGTTGTTTGGGTTGGGTAACATGTCGTAACGGTCAACTTTTAGCACGGGCAAAGCATCTTCTGATTTAATTTTCTGAAAATCCTTTTTTCCAGGTTGTTGAAGAGGCTTGTACAAATCTGTTACCTAATGTCCTCTGTGAATACCTATATGATCTATCTGAGAAGTTTACGAGTTTCTACTCCGAGTGCCAGGTATATATACATATGCTTCTTCGCATGCAATAGTTTGGTTATCAAAGTTATTTATTTTTTAGTCAGTTTTTATACCAGCTGCAACAAAATTAAATACCTATACGATTTTACAAAATATTTTGTAAAAATTATTTGACCTTACAAAAGGCAAATACGGTTCTTTTTTAGATTTGGCTTCACTCGAGTGTGTTGATGAGCCAACCAAGTTGGAGCTTGACTAAGCTTGAGTTCGGCTTGCAAGTTAATTTGCAAGTTCAAGATGGTTTTGCGCTTAACTCATATATCATCAATCATGTAATTAAATATTATATTATCTCAAATAAATATTATTATTTTATGTGTATATTTGGCGTGTTTAGGGTTGCTATCTAGTGAAGCTCTGTATATGAAACTTAGCCTCGTGTTCATTTACTTTAGACCTCTAATTTAGGATTTGAGCTTATGCTTGAGCTTGTTTAAGCTTGACTTGGTTCGAGCTGCTAATGAGTCTATCTTGAGTAGTTCTAGCCTGGCGTGTTTACGTCCCAAGCCTGACTTCAATAACTTTGTGCAGGTTGTCGGGTCTGCCGAAGAGATAAGCAGATTACTGTTGTGTGAGGCAACTGCAGTGGTGATGAGAAAATGCTTTCATCTTTTGGGAATTACTCCTGTCTACAAAATCTAGTTATCTAATTTTACAAGTTGGACCCTAAAGAATTTCATTGAAGCTCATTACACCCCTGAAGGTTGTAAATGTTCTTGTGGGTCCTTTTTTCTTTTTGCTGATTTTTGTGCCTTTGGGCATCATCATATGACTGACTATATTATGATTGTAACACAAGCTTATAATTTACACACTTAAAGCATGCTAAAATTTTGCGCTCTTGTTATGTTTGAAGTTTGATTTTAGCATCTTATTCAGGGTTGTTAATTCAAGTCGTAATCGGGTTAACTCAGATTTAAAGTGAATTCATATTAGCTTACCGTCTACAAGTTGTCTACTTGTCCTTCAACATGCGTCGAGGCCCAATGACTTGTAAGGTGATCAAGTGCTTGAAACCAATAATCAAATTGACCTGGTGAAGCGGAAGTTTGAATTCAAATGATTTGGTTTGAAATTTTAGTTGTGACTAGGGCTTGAGCCGAGTTTGGGTGCAGCTCAACTCTACTTGGTTTGGAAGTGAGTCGAACCAAGCCAACTCGGTTTGTAAATAAGCCAAGTTGAGCTCATGAGCCGAAACTGAGCAAGTTTCTTTGAGCTTATTTGGTGCAAAATTGAAGTAATTAGTTATTTGAACGACTTAATATTTGCAAGTTGGTGATATATCATTGGGTGTTTTGGTTATAATTAAAGTATAAATGTAATATTATATAATTATGTGTACTAAATAATGAAAAACAAACAATTCAAGTCAAAATAAAGACAACTTGAGTTTAAACAAGTTGTACCGAGCTAATTTGATTTTGTGTGCATTTCATGCCAAGTTAGCTCTGTATTAATGATAAATTGAATATTCGTACTTTTTTTTGAATGAAAATTTTCTTTTTTTATTACATAAATAATCCCTAACCACTTAACAAGACACATTCTACGTGCAAATTAAAATTATTAGGTCAAATCTCTAATGTAATTACTTTCTGCTTGCATTCTATAAAACATTCTTACCTTCTCTTAACAAAATATTATTATCTTAATATATTATTCATATAATTATGCTAAATATCAAAATAATATGTCATTATTCAAACGCTTAGATACACAAGACTTTGTTAAAATAAGAAGATGTATTGGGTTAAAGTCCAACCTGTGACAAAAAAATTTAAAGGTTTGATTAGAAGTTTTCTCACATAATATGAATTTCTTTTTTAAGATGGTACCGTACTCGAGAACATAAATGATTGGATGATCCGATTACTTGTCAATGATCCGATTACAAGTAAATGATCCTTTAGCTTTAGAAAAAATATTCAAGCGCTTTATTACCACTAATGATATAAATGAAATTTATAGTGAATAAATGAAATTTAATAATTATTACATCTACTTATTATCTTCATATAATTACAGTATTTACTAATTACCGACCCCTTAAACCCTCGATATCATCGAATCAAATCTTCATCAACGGAAGTCAATCATCAGTCATCCCACAAAACCCCAAATTCACACCACATCAATCCACCAAACAACTGTATAAACACCACCACGTTTTCAACATTCACCATTTATATCTTCGTTACATTACATTACATTAGTCAACAAATCATCACTCCCTTCATTGGGATTCCATCCATCCATCACACCTACACGTGAAATCCCAACTACCCATTTGTTGTCACCGTCAATTCCGACGGAGTCTTCAACAGAAGCCTCAATTCCATCGATTCTGTAGGCCTTCTGCTTCTTGTTCCAACCCATGGCGCTATTCAAGCTCCATACGCTTCTGATTCTGTGCTTTTTAGCCCTGATTTTCACTCAGATTGGAGCCGATGAAGTTGGTGGCTCCGGTGATGGAGTTGCCGTTGGATCTGATGGATCTGAAGTGTTACGGATTGAGTTGGAGAAACTGAAGTCGAAGATCGAATCACTTGGTTTGTGTTTGAACTTTTACCTTTCGGTTTTTGAGTTTTTGTGATTGGTAGAATTAGCCAATTAGGGGTTGAGCCTTGAGGTAACTTGTTTTGCAAGTAATATTGAATCGAATCACTTGAATCATCGAATCACTTGGTTTTTGTTTGAAATTTACCTTTCGGTTTTTGAGTTTATGTGATTAGTAGGATTAGAAGCTGAGGTAACTTGTTTGGCAAGTAATATTGAGTTGAATCACTTGGTTTGTATTTGAAATTTCACCTTTAGGTTTTTGAGTTTATGTGATTTGTAGGATTAGGGTTTGAGGTAAGCAAGTAATATTGTATCAAATCACTTGGTTTGTGTTTGAACTTTTACCTTTGGGTTTTTGAGTTTATGTGATTGGTAGGATTAGGGGTTGAGGAAATTTATTTGGCAAGTAATATCGAGTTCAATCACTTGGTTTGTGTCTGAAATTGCACCTTTCGGTTTTTGAGTTTATTCGATTAGAGTAGATTTAGGGGTTGAGGTAACTTGTTTGGCAAGTAATATTGAAACGAATCACTTGGTTTGTGTTTGAAATTTCACTTTTTGGTTTTTGAATTTATGTGATTAGTGGTAGGATTAGAGGTTGAGGTAACTTGTTTGGCAAGTGATGTTGAATCGAAGCGGATAGATGGTTAAGTGTGTTTAAAGTTTAATTTACTTTGATTCTGATGTTGTGTTTGAAGAATCACTTGTTCACAAGAAGAGTGAAGAGTTGAGGACCAAAGATGAGATCATTGCTGAGAAGGAGAAAGCAATTGCAGATAAGGAGAAAACGATTAAAGAGAAATCAGTTAGCATTTCTTCTTTAGAAAAAGATGTTGCTTCTCTTAAGGTAGGATTTTGAATCTTTGGTTAGTTCTGTTTCAGTCTATTGTATATATGTATGCATGAATTTTTGACTGTGTATTGTTTTTATAGGTTAAAGGGTCTTCAGATGCTAAGGAGCAGGTCCAAAAGGCTAATCGAAGATCGCAGGAGTTAGAGAAGCAGGTTTTTATGCGATGAAATTTGGTTTTATTTAAGTATTTAGGGATTTACATTTCATAGTGGTTTATGGTATTTTGTTTTGTGTTGCAGGTGGAGAAACTGCAGATGGAATTGGACATTAAGGCCAGTTTAAGGGAAGCCCTGGAAACTCGATCAAAAGAATTGGAGAAGAAGACGCTTGAATTGAATTCAAAGCTTCAAGATGTAAGGTCTTGTATTATTGTGTTTGTTATGTGTTATATTGTCCAGTCGAGGGGAAAAAAGCTGACCATGACATTGGAAATGTTTAGCTCGACAAAACTGAGAAAATTATGGAGAAATGAACGCATAGAAACATTTTTGGGAGGTTGTTTCTAGTGGTAGACCAGTCCGATGCTAGATTTATGGCATCAATGTCAGCATTTATGCATCAAGTTTTAGTGTCAATATAGATAGTAGCTTTTTCTCATACGTGCCAAAAGGCTTGTACATTTCATATAGGCGCAAAATAATGGAGTAATCTTTTTGTTTTTCTATTTCTTGTTCCAGCTTCAACAGACTATTGAAGAACAGAAGACAAAACTTCATAAAACTGAGCGAGCTCTTAAAGTTGCCGAGGTATGTTCATATCATGTTGCTTATCATACTTTTTATATGTGAAAAATGTGATGTCTTTATATTTATGATCACATGTAGGAGGAACTTAAGAAGACTAAAAACGAAGCTGCACAGAAAATTAAAGAACTGACAGAGGTAAAACCTGAATAATTGTGTTTCATGGTGCTGTTAGCTATTTCAAATGCTCATAATGTGATACCTTTTGTTTTAAAGAACATGTAATTTAAGCCTTTGAAAGTTGGTTATCATTCTTTATATGAGCTTAGCTGTCTTATGTTTGTATGATTTTTCTTTCTTCATTTTATATTTTGTGGAACTTTCTTCATTCCCCGCGTAAAGTAAACCAGACCTACAATAGTATAATCTCATCTCTTGCACCATAGAAATGGGAGCCATATAGGGATAACAGTAAGTAGTGATCTTGAAAGGACACTACATGATTTTTATGTAACATCTACTATATTTCATACGAACCACTCGTTTTATGGTGCAAAGAAACATAGCAGAATGTTGTCATTCAAAAGGTATCTTCTCTGTTTTGGTCTGACCCAAAATGTTGCAACATTTCCTTTTTGGTGAGCGTTTGATTATAATTTAGGTTATTGCCCATTAGTAACCATAACTTGGTTCTTTATTTTGTCTTTGTAAAAGGAATTATATGTATTTGATCAATAGTCAAACAACTTTACATATTCTGGGAGCTACATGGGTGTGTCCTTGTTATCTGCGTCAGAAAGTTAAATTGCATTGCTTAGAATTTAAAGAACCTACTTCTGCTATCACATATAAGAAAGTTATATAATTGCATAAACCAAGAATGTATTCAAAATCAGCATTGGGCAACTGGTGACTAGTTAACATGATCCCTTTCATTTGGTGACTGTTCTTCAATATTAACTCGCAAAAACATTACATGAAGTAGTTGACAAGATCTCTTCTCTTATGTTAAAGAAATTTCTCTTTGTTTATCTATTTTTGATTAGTCAATAAAGTATTTTGTGTTAGGTTGGTACATAGACTGTAATCATGTTTTATTTTGTAGTCCAACCTTTGTCTGGGCCCTTTGACTAAATTTTGTTATGTGTTCTGCCTTTGTTTTCAGGTTCATTCTGCATGGTTGCCACCTTGGCTTGCAGCCAGGTTGTACTCTAGTCAGGTAGTCGTCTTTTGAATATGCTACACATACTTGTAAGGATATAGTTGTGAGATTTGACCATTTAACTATATCAACATTTGCAGTCTTATTTGGAGGCTCATTGGAATAAGCATGGAAAGCCTGCTCTTGATACTTTCATAAAGAAGGTAATTTCTTTTTTAGATTCTTATTCCCGTATAATTCACTTCAAATTACTTTTAAAAATATTCTCTTCATTATGACAGACTTCAGAGAAGATGGCACAAGCTGAAGAGTGGGCTGAACCTCATATAGACACAATCAAAACCGTAAGAATAATTCTCGATTGTTTTTAGTTATCCTTTTCTTTTACTGTGTATTTTCACAATTGAATTTATGTCAACATGCTTGATTTAAGCAATTAGTTAGTGTTTATGTTCCGCTACAATCTTTTTGTTGAATTGTGCTCTTCAAAGTGGTAATTCAACTCTAGTTTGGCTTGTGTGTTTCAACTACATAACTAATCACTGCTTGTATAAAATTTACATTCTTGTTCACTCTTTTCTTTGTTGCTACTAGAGGTGGCAATTTTGACGCATTTACTTATGAATGTGTTGATTTGGGCTATGTTTTGTACTTTTTTCCTTAAGTAGTGAAATGGATTAGTTTTTAAAATAAGCTAAAAGGGAAATGAGTTAAACGCTGCTGAAAATGTTTTTTTTACCAGACTCTTCTAATCACTGGTCTTTTGTTGTAATCCTAAATTATGCAGAAGTGGATTCCAGCTGCAAAGGAGCAATGGGTTATTGTGATAGCTAATGTTGAGCCACATGTGCAACTATTGACCAAAAAGACCAAAGAGGTCTATGCTCAATCAAAGGAGGTTATTACTCCACATGTCATTAAAATAAAAGAAGTTGTAGACCCTCACTTTCAGGTATGATTTAATCGACTTTCTTGCTAGTTTCTCAATAAAAATGTGTCAAAGTCATAAAATGGAAGTTTCATGGGGCCAGGTTGCAAAGAAGTTTTGCAAGCCATACATCGATCAGGTGGCTGTTGCAACCAAACCTCACCTTGATAAAGCACAGGAAGCAATCAAGCCCTACACAAATCAGGCAGTTCAAGCGTATAGCCAGTTTCTTGAATCCGCGACTATATACCATAATCAGGTACTACTTTTTGTTGATTTTATTGCCTTTTTTCATGTTCCATTTGATGTGATTACGAGGTGTTTGGATGTGTGTTATGAAACTGATTATCTGATTACCGGGACTTCAAGTCACGATAACTAGTTTTAGGATCTTGATAAAGTGAACTTGATTCTCGTTATCTGATTGTTTGGGATCAAATAAATAGTTTTGGGAAAATGCTTTTCAATGGAACCAATTATACTAGGGAAGACTATGATCACTTATTGACTCCATTTTATCATATATTAAACACTATTCACCTACATTTCTCATTGTTAGTAACACTACTAAGAAAAATGTTAATTTTCGGAGTTATGGTTGGAAAGAAGGTAATAATTGGAACCATAGTAGTATAGTACACAAATGTATTAACTTAGATTTATAGATCATCTATAAAAAATATTTTATAGTTAATCAAACATAATTGACGTATTTAAAATTAAAATATGTTAACTATATAAAAATGACATGTTTGATAATTTTATCTATTAGTCACTTAAATGTTCATAATTCACCAAACATCTTAATAATTTAGCATCTGATTAATACAACTCCTAAATTGCATCAACAATCCAAACACCATCTCATGTCACACATATAACTCCATCTGACTGTTTGATTTTAATTGTGTCTGATGCGTATGCTAATATGGAAGTCAAAATACAGAGAGAATTCTAGGAAAGGGATGAATGATGTAATAGGAAAAAGGTTGAATGATTGAAAACTTGTATTAATGGAAAAGGAAAATGGAGTACAATGATGACCAGAGCAATGCTCTCTCTCCGTGCTTGTAGCAGGAGCCACTAACCTCTAACAAACTAGTGCCTACCCCACTATCAATTATTTACTAATATATATAATAGTGTGAATAACAAATTCTTAGCCACTTTTGGATTTGTCACTCTTGCCCCTCCTGGAATAAACCAGCAACTCGTTTGGCCCCTTGCTTATATGATTCGTATCAGTGTCATATCACATAATTAGTGTTTCTGTTTTCTCATGTTCTAGATTATATCAAAAATAATGTTGGGACATCTCTTTACATGTCATCTGACTATGTTACATACACTTAATCTTGATATATTCACTTTTTGACATGTTCGTTGCCTCGTTGGTTTCTGACTTTCGTATCTTATATAAAGGGGTACATGTTTGATGACTGCATTGTAGATTGTGTTCATGATGTTAGGAGATGTGAATAGTTCCCTTTAAAGGCTACTCATGTTGCTCATAATAGTCTGTTTTTTTCATGCGAAGGTTCAAGGCACTGTTGAAGAATCATTGAAAAAACATGAAATAACAAGATCTCTTGCAACTAAGGAGTTTGTATGGTTTGCTGTATGTCTCTTCTTCTCTCCCTACCCACCCCACCCAACACACACACACACAAAGGAACATAATAAAGGAAAGGAATGTCATATTTACAGGTGGCAAAAAAGGCGCGTTGGGTAATGGGTTAAATCAGTTCAGCTTAAAACTATTAACTTCCAAATATGACACAATGTCCATCAACTTAAATCAAAAGAACCTATTTTTATTATTTCTTATGTAGAGATTGAAATTGCCTCCTTTAGTCATATATTTCTATTTAGGCATACGATCATCAATTTAACTTTATCTTTCAGGCCTCCGTGTTGTTGGCACTGCCTATCATCATTTTATTCAGAGCTTTATCAGCCATCTTTTTGTAAGTTTTTCTAATTCACATGTTTCATTTGTCCACTAATCCATATTATAAACATCCTATCATGCTTCCTGTAACTATTTTGCATATATTATAATCTTATATTATAAAAATAATAACCTTTCATATACCCTAAATTTGTTTTTGGAATGCAGCGGGACCCCTAAGAAGCCCGCTAAAACTAGCAAGCCAAACCATACACGTCGCAAGGCTAAGCGACCACATTCAGACAAGTAGTGAGACAGGAAGCCGACATGCTCATTTTACATGAATTTTAGGTACACAGCTTTAATTCCCCTACCTTTATATTCGAATACATAATATTAAAAAAGTGCTCATTTGAATACGCATCAGCAACTTTTGATTAGTTTAACCCTTTCGATCATTTGACCCGTTTCATTTAGAAGCCATTTTTTAAATAATTTGTTGATGCGTATAATCTAGAAACCTGTACAATTTTGACCAAATTGTGAACATTAAGCACTAATCCATTTGACACTCAAAAGTCAAACACAGATCATGACTTCAAGTTAATTGGGTTTGGATTAATGTGATGAGATTTTAAGTTTCAAATTTATCTGTTTACGTGGTATGCAGAGAGGGCATTATTTTCAGCTGTTATGGAGCTTCATCTGTGTTTTTCAACAGCTGCTGTGTGCTGACGTCATCAAAGTTTGCTTCACATAGGAAAAGGAAAAACAGAAAGATAAAAATGTTGTTTAAGAAGTAGCTTAGTACGGACTTGTGTGTATCATGTGTGTTTTATTTGTTGTAGTTCATCTACTTGTAACTCATTATTTATTTTAAATCCTTCTCATACATGATTTTGACATATTGGTGATTGCGTATTTTACTTGATAGCCTTTGTTTTTACCATATATGTTTTTGAGATTATGTTATAATTTTGTACCTTTATTATGTAGTAGTGCATGCTTCCAAAGGGAGGTAACATGTTGTTCAACATGATGGTAACATGTCACTCTTCTATTCAAGAGGTTAAGCGTTCATATATTGTAAAATGTAAGCGGACAATATGAGTAAACTATAGATTAGTTCTAGAAAACATGGTATCGCATATTATGCCTTGACATTATGTTGTGCGTAACAACGTTATAATGCATAAAGTGAGACAAGTACAATCTTGTTTTTATAGTCTTAATTAGGATGTGGTGTTTGTCCTGCGACCTTTATGGTTGGTTGGTTGAGGGTTGCAAATTGACGGGTTTGGTAAGATGAGGAAATGGGTAAATGTTAGTAAGACAAGTAAATGTTAATTGATATTGTTTGCATGTGATAGGATTTATCTACTTTGTACTCATTGTCATATGCTTCTTAAACTATTGATTTTAGCTAGTGACATTGATTAAGGGTTATGAGTAACTTATTGTGTTATAGTGACTTGATTGTATTGTAATATTGACCTCTGTACCCGAGCACATCCACCTATGGGGACATAAGGCGTCATTGTGGCACAAGTGACGTGCTCTACCTGTGGCAGAGCGATTAGACCATAGCGTCTCTACATTATTATTACGTGCTAAGTTAGATTAGTGTTAAAGGAGGCGTATGGATCGATCCTAGGATATCATTGTTATTGTTTATTAGTGAGATGGTTAGGTGTGTGTGCCCACATTCCTATCTCACATATTGGTGTATTAGAACTGCAGCTAATGTATATATTGTTAATTGTTTATTGTTATTAGCTCATATGGGTATTCCTGTTAGGTGATCATTATTACTTGATCATCTTATTGTTATCGTTATTGATCACAACATTGCTATTGTTTACTTTCGTTACTGAGCATTCTTTGGCTCAACCGTGTTTTCTTTAATGTTGATAACAGGTACTCAAGGGGCTCAAGGGAACGAGTGAAGAGAGTTAACTTAAGAGTTAGAATGAGAACATCTGGATTAATAAGACTTAATAGTATTTAAATTTTAAGACTTCATTTCAATTATTTGAACATATGTAAAGATTTGAATGTTTCTTAGTACCTCAATTTATTACTCATGAAACTCTGGTTACTGTTTGTGTGACACGTCAACCCTACTCGGGTTGGGGTGTTACACCCTGTATCAACGAAAACCATTTTAAACCTTCTACGACCATTCACTCTCACAAAATGTATGTCCAATATAACAAATCAAGAGCTATTTAAATGCAATAATATATGAATTAAAATAACCCAATATTTAAAAGTGAGTTTAAATCATCTAAATTATAAAAAAAAACCCTTATGCCAAACGAAACTCATTTATCTTCTTCCATGAATACTATCAGGTGGATGAACACCTTAACAAAATTTGCAAGACATTTCTTACGCAAAAAGCTTTTGTTTCCTTCTCAAAACATTAGATCCTTTCATATCATCTACCGTACAACCATCTGTTACAAGACCCATTCGACTCGTGTCTCGAACTCTCGATGCACGACTCGACCGTGATACATACCGTATGCCGCTGACTTCTCACCTTTACGAATCTTATGATTCATATAAGTGGGTTGGGGCATTAAAGATGTTAAGCATTCGGGTCGGGTATAAAATTGTAGGTCATGATTAACGGATCCGGGTAATCGGGTCCCGAAGCTTCTGGCAAACAATCCCCTAAAAATTGTAGGGAAATACACATTCACACGCCTATCATATAAACCACTCTTCTCCAACACAGTCGCACAATTTCATTCAACAACCAAAACATTCACACAATTTCTTCAAACCCCTTTTGTTTTCATTCAATCTGCACCAAATTAGCCCTAAATCGTTTGTTGTTTGATCATGGAGGCGACTACCGACGATCTCCCACCGGAGGGAGCCGCGGCGCCACCGCCGGAGCCGACGCCACCGGCGGAGGAGGACGACGACGACGAAGAATACGAAGAGGATGAGGAGGAAGATGACGAGGATGAAGAGGAGGAGGAGGAGGTGAATAACGAAGATGAAATTTTGATAGCGAAGGCTCAGGGACTGATAGACAAGATCACGGCGGGGGCTGATAACCCTAACCCTAGTTCTCTTCATGCGCTAGCGTCCATTCTTGAAACGCAAGAAGCCAGGTTATAGCATATGTGACTCTGATGTTCGTTCTCTGTTTGTATATATGCTAATATGCACATGTGTTGGTGTAATGGAGTTTGTGTATGTGTGTATGTTTAAGGGTTGTTTGTGTTTGTTTAGTGTTGTATATTGTGTGCATATATACGGTGGGATGAATTGACTGTGTGTTTTGTTGCTTTTATAACGTGTGCAGCGTTGTGATGTAATGAGTGATTATTGTGAATGGTGGAATTTAAGGTGACGCAAATTTAAGGGGTTCTATGGTTTTTTTTCTTTTATGCATGACCACTTTTTACAATATAAGGTTAAAAATGATCATGTTAGCAGTCTGCAGAAGTAGATTCATATATGTATATAATGAATAAAAGGCACTGTATAGAGTATACTCCTGGCTGGCATATGTCACGATGAGTAATTGCTGTTTACTGGTGGAGTGATGGGCTTGAGTGAGGGATTTCACATTAAGTACTTATAACACTTGGCTGTTATTGTTTTTAATAGTTTAAATACAAAGCAATTATGAGAATTTAGCAAGTGTGTGGTTATGATATTTAGCTTTAAAGAGAATTTAGCAAGTGGGCTTTGTACAACACATTCCTATCATCCTATGCAGAGTCACCCTATACAAAGACTTAATTGAGATATTTGATTTGAAGAGAAATGCAGTAGATGAGGATTTGAGTGGTTTCTTATGTATTTTTTTGACTACTTAGTGTTGGACTTGAACATTGTAAATTATGTTGGGACATTAAACTTTAATTTTTTGGAATGGGTTGAGATTTTCTGGATGGGGCAGCCGTCTAACCTGGAGTCCTTTTAGGAGTTTTAGTCTAGTTAATAAGTCTTTCGTTTAATATTACATAAGCACTTTCATCTTCGTTAGCTGGATTATAGGTTAGAGTTTGAGTCAATTTTGGATTGGTTTTGTTGGCTATTTAAAGAGGGTCGCAAGTAAGAAATACTTGGTCAATCATCATGGTTTTGATCAAATAAGTTCCTAGGCTTCACTTAGTAATATATATTGATCTTGTCGCGTTAACCAGAAACACCCAATAATAGACACCAGTTTGTTATTTATTGCCTTTCTGATACATTATTATGGCAAGTTTATGCGACTTAACTTTAGTTTAGTCATATAAAGTATCTGAGACTTGGGTTTGAAAACTTTGGGTGGCTGATATATTCTTGTCTATGTATGTGTAGGTACATGGAAGAGACTGGGCATACCTCATTAAACAATGGTCGAGCTTCACATAACATAGGACGTCTGGGGAACTTACTTCGAGTAATTTACATTTATTCTTTGATCAGTTTGTTATTGTGCTGTAAATATTTTTGTATTTGAATATCATCTTGTATGCTATCCAGTATCCAGATAAAGTTGTCTAGTAAGTAGTTCATCCATTGGAAAAATTGACCTGTTTCGTTTCTGCAGGATAACGATGAGTTTTTTGAATTGATATCCGTAAAGTTTCTCTCAGAAACTCGATATTCAATGTCCGTTCAAGCAGCTGCTTTAAGACTTCTCTTCAGTTGTTCACTGACCTGGATGGTATGATCTTTAATCAAGCTTCTAATCACACACACATATTCTTTCTTTTTTGTGAATCTGTTACGATATATCTAATGAGTTACAATTGAATGCAGTATCCACATGTTTTTGAAGAAACTGTATTGGATAACTTAAAGGGATGGGTGATGGATGGGGCTATAAGGCCTTCTACTGAAGATCATAAAGGGAAAAATGGGTCTGGTGTAAGACAGTCATCAGATTCTGAAATGTTGAAGACTTATGCAACTGGGCTTCTAGCTGTATGCTTGGCTGGGTACGTATTGTACGTTATCTTATATGTGTTCTTAGTATTTTCCCATTACATTATGCTCACTTTATGCAATGTTTACTGCAGTGGAGGTCAAGTAGTTGAAGATGTTCTTACATCTGGATTATCTGCCAGGCTTATGCGGTATCTTCGAGTCCGTGTTTTAGGAGAACCAAATGCAAGTCAAAAAGAATCTAATTATCTGTTAGACAACAAAGGTTCATCAGCTGCTACTTCAATTAGATCTAGAGAAGATATTAGGGGTAGGTTTAGGCATGCTTTAGAGACATCTGTGGTGGAACCTCCTAGAATATCAGAAGAAGGTTCCTCAGATGATCAGGTTGCTGAAAGAGATCGGGTCAGAAGGTGGGCTGATCCACCTGATGGGTTAAATGAGGATAATGAAACTTGTGAGGGAGAGTTACGTGATGGTAAAACAAAGGTAAATGACAAAAGTAAACCTTTACGGGAAGATGAACACAGGTCAACCCGTGGATTAATAAAATCTAGAGGGAAAGGAAGGGTTAATGAAGCTGTTGTGGAGAGTGAAAATGCTTTAAACTCCCCGGGATCTGGAAGTAGATTTGGAGGACAAGGTAGGAGTATTAAGGACAGGAGTTTGTTAAAAAGTTTAGAATCAAAACGTATGCCGGACATTAAGAAGTCTTCTGGAAGAACTGGCTCTGATGATATGATTTTTGAAAGAGATGATAGTGATGACTGTTTTCAAGATTGTAAAGTAGGATCAAAGGATATTTCTGATTTGGTGAAGATGGCTGTAAGAGCTGCTGAAGCTGAAGCCAGAGCAGCAAATGCTTCTGTGGAGGCTGTTAAAGCTGCTGGTGATGCTGCTGCTGAACTTGTTAAATCTGCAGCATTGGAGGTGTGTAATTTTAGATTTAACCATCTTTTGTCGTTCTATATAATTATATATATATGTTTATGCAGTAGGAATAATGTGTTAAATTCTTATTTTGTTTAGGAATTTAATAAGACAAATAATGAAGAAGCTGCGGTTTTGTCGGCATCACAAGCTGCATCTACAGTCGTTGATGCGGCTAATGCTATTGAAGTTTCCAGGTTGGTGATTATACCTGTTCGATGAGCTTTTTGATTTATTATTTTAAATATTCTCTTTTACATAATTACATTATTTCTTGTTGATATATCATGGATTATTACAGGACTCATAGTGCTGATGTCGGCGAGTCGGCTAATTCAAAACAGCCCGAACCTGAGGCCAGTGAGGAAGTTGAGGAGTTCTTCATTCCTGATAGTGAATTGTTGGCAAAGCTGAGGGAAAAATTCTGTATTCAATGTCTAGAGATCTTAGGAGAATATATTGAAGTTCTTGGTCCTGTGCTACACGAAAAAGGTGTAGATGTATGTCTTGCATTGCTGCAAAGAAACTCTGATCTGAAAGAACCATCACAGATTGCAGTGCATTTACCTGATGTATTAAAACTAATCTGTGCATTGGCGGCCCATCGTAAATTTGCGGCATTATTTGTGGATCGTGGTGGCATACAGAAGCTTCTTGCACTCCCAAGAAAGTCAGTCACCTTCTTTGGTCTTTCGTCTTGTCTATTTGCAATTGGTTCACTTCAGGTAATGGTTGAACTAAGTTATTTAACGTTATTCATTATGTGTCTTCATGCTTATGTATTAAAATTTCTAACTAATGGTGATCTTATAGGGAATAATGGAACGGGTGTGTGCCCTACCCTCAGATGTCATCCATCAGTTGATTTCATTAGCTCTTCAGCTTCTAGAATGCTCTCAGGACCAAGCGAGAAAAAATGCAGCTTTATTCTTTGCTGCCGCTTTTGTGTTTAGAGCAGTATTAGATGCTTTTGATAATCAAGATGGTCTTCAGAAACTGTTAAATCTGTTAGGTGAAGCAGCATCTGTTAGATCTGGTGCCAGCTCAGGAACAGTGGGCCCATCTACTTCAAGTGCACTTAGAAATGACCGGACCCCACCAGAGGTACTGACATCATCAGAAAAACAGATTGCTTACCACACAACTGTTGCATTGCGCCAGTATTTTAGAGCACATCTTTTATTGCTTGTGGATGCAATTCGCCCTAGTAAGAATATTCGAAGTGCAGCACGGGTTCCAAGTAGTAGGGCGGCTTATAAGCCACTTGATATTAGTAATGAGGCTATGGATGCTGTTTTTCGTCAAATACAAAAAGATCGTAAGCTAGGTCCTGCATTTGTGAGAGCTCGTTGGCCTGCAGTTGATAAGTTCTTGAATTGCAATGGGCATATTACCATGCTGGAGCTATGTCAGGTGTGTTGGTATAGAATTTTATAGTTTGTTTTATTTCTTCTCGATTATCTTCCTAGCTCAGATATTTGAGTTTTTTTCTTGTTTCTGAGTAGGCCCCACCGGTTGAACGGTACTTGCATGATTTGCTTCAATATGCGTTGGGTATCCTGCACATTGTTACTTTGGTTCCTTACAGTCGCAAACTGGTTGTAAGTGCTACTTTGAGTAATGATCGTCTAGGTATAGCAGTCATTCTTGATGCAGCAAATGGTGCTGGTTTTGTTGATCCTGAGGTATGTACTTTGTGAATGAGCTTTTGTACCTAAAGGTTGGCAGAAGGAACCATTAGGGCAGAGTGGGTAATGGGTTAACATATTTAAACTGTTGGGTTGGGTATCAGCATGCCATGTATGATAACAAAACACTTATTATTGTTTTATTTCAGCAATAATCTGTTCCTCTAATAAAATGTTTGACCCATTACTAAACTTGTACTTATGGAACTTGCATTTGTAGATTTTAGACTCATTAATGTAAACTCATTCTGCATGCACAGATTATTCAGCCAGCGTTGAATGTTCTAGTAAATCTTGTTTGCCCTCCGCCATCAATCAGTAACAAACCAACTGTGCCAGCACAAGGACAAATGTCTTCAGCCCAACCACCAAATGCTCCTGCAGAGGCAACAAACACCACCAGCTTGAATGAGCCGCGAGAACGGAATGGAGATTCTAGTCTTGCAGACCGCGGGCCTACAGGGCCACATGGCACCTTATTTACAACTTCTGGACTGGTAGGCGATCGAAGGATATCCTTAGGTGCTGGTGCAGGTTGTGCGGGACTTGCTGCTCAAATGGAACAAAGTTTCCGCCAAGCAAGGGAGGCAGTCCGGGCCAATAACGGTATCAAAGTTTTACTTCAGCTCCTTCAGCCACGTATAATAACACCGTCAACCGCCCTTGATTGTCTCCGTGCTCTGGCATGCAGAGTCTTGCTTGGTTTAGCAAGAGATGATACAATTGCACACATTTTAACAAAACTTCAGGTATGACTGTAACTACATAAAACTAGAATGATATCTTTGGTTCCAATTCTGAAGGTTTTTCTTTCTGTTGTAGGTTGGGAAAAAGTTATCAGAACTTATTAGGGATTCTGGTAGCCAGACGCCTGGTGGCGAACAGGGTAGGTGGCAAACAGAACTATCTCAGGTTGCAATTGAGCTGATGGCGGTATGTACCTCAAGTCTATGGAAAGCACCGAGTTCTATTTTGTTTCAGTTGTTCACTGCCTTGTTAATTTTTCATGTTTGACTTGCTGTATCACAGATTGTAACAAATTCAGGACGAGCAAGTACATTAGCTGCTACTGATGCTGCTACACCTACTCTTCGACGCATTGAGAGAGCTGCTATAGCTGCTGCTACTCCTATCACTTATCATTCTAAGTACTTGTTTCTGTTATCTTTTACGATTCTGCTGTTACTAAATATTTGTATTTTTATTGACTTGTTAATTTAAAATCTTACAGGGAACTTTTATTGCTAATTCATGAGCATTTGCAAGCATCTGGTTTATCAACAGCTGCATCTGCACTCCTTAAAGAGGCTCAGTTAACACCATTGCCATCTTTAGGTGCCCCATCATCTCTGACATATCAACCCTCTAGTCAGGAGAACTCATCCGTACAGATTCAATGGCCATCTGGACGGGCCCCATCTGGATTTCTCACTACAGAAAAATTAAAACCACAAGAAGATACTAACATAAAACAAGATTTATCATTGTCTTTAAAGAGACGGCCATTGGTTATATCATCTGCATCCGGAGTCCAGTCAAAAATGACTTCTTACTTCCAAGAGCATCCTTCTCCAGCAAGCAACAAAATTAATAATTCTTCCAAGAAACCTCCAGCTGGTCCAGTTACATCAGAAGAAAACCAAGCAGATCCAGATAGTGTTATGAAAACTCCAATTATATTGCCGTTAAAGCGTAAGTTGACCGAGCTAAGAGAAGTTGGACCATCACAATCAAGCAAACGTCTCAACACCGGTGACCTGGGGTTCCGTTCTCCTGTGTGTATAACACCAAACACTAGTCGCAAAAACAGTTTACTAGGCGACACTCCTATATTCTCTGCATCCTCTTCTTTTAAGGATCATCATTGTAGAACACCTGCAAGCATCGGCATATCTGATGGTTTAGATGATAACCAGAACACACAAAACCCTACTTCGGAGCGGTTAACTTTGGATTCCATTGTGGTTCAGTATCTTAAACACCAACACCGCCAATGTCCTGCTCCTATAACCACATTACCGCCGCTTTCTCTTTTGCATCCACACATCTGTCCAGAATCAAAACGAAGCCTTGATGCACCATCAAACATCACTGCCAGGCTCAACACACGTGAATTTAGAAATATGTATGGCGGTATTCATGGTCGTCGAAGGGACCGCCAGTTCGTCTATAGTAGATTCAGACCATGGCGGACATGTAGGGATGACACTGGTCTATTATTGACTTGCCTGACATTTCTTGGTGATTCTTCCCAGATTGCTGCCGGTAGCCACTCTGGGGAGCTCAAGGTTTTTGATTCAAATAGTAATAATATGTTGGAAAGCAGTGCGGGTCACCAGTTTCCTTTGACCATGGTCAAATCATTCTTCTCTTCAGATACTCAACTACTTCTCTCTTCAAGTTCACATGATGTAAGATTGTGGGACGCACCAACGGTTTCAGCAGGACCCAAATATTCATTCGATGGTATCAAGGCTGCAACGTTTAGTCATTGTGGGTCCATGTTTGCAGCATTATCTTCCGAGATATCAAGGCGTGAGATCTTATTATACGATGTTCAGACATGTAAATCTGATTTGAAACTCACCGATCAATCTTCTAATGCTTCCAGTAAAGGGCATGCTTATTCTCAAGTTCACTTTAGCCCTTCAGATATTATGCTCTTATGGAATGGTGTATTGTGGGACCGGCGGGTTCCAGGTCCGGTTCACCGGTTTGATCAGTTCACTGATTATGGAGGTGGTGGCTTTCATCCTGCCGGTAACGAGGTATGTTTTTAACGGTATTTTGCTTCCAAGTATGATAGGTTTTCAAAAACTTAATCTTATGTCATTTATTATAACAGGTAATTATAAATTCAGAAGTATGGGATCTTAGAAACTTTAGGCTTCTTCGAAGTGTGCCATCTTTGGATCAAACTGTAATAACTTTCAATGCTAGTGGTGATGTGATATACGCAATTCTACGAAGAAATCTAGAAGAAGTGACATCAGCATTCCATACTCGACGTGTTAAACATCCTCTGTTTGCTGCTTTCCGGACATTAGATGCAGTCAACTACTCAGACATCGCCACCATTCCTGTCGACCGCTGTGTGCTTGATTTTGCAACAGAGCCTACAGACTCCTTTGTCGGGCTGGTGTCAATGGACGATCAAGAAGATATGTATTCATCAGCCAGAGTTTATGAAATCGGACGAAGAAAACCAACAGATGATGATTCTGATCCTGACGACGCCGAAAGTGAAGATGAAGAAGACGAGGACGATGAAGACATTGATGACGAAGCATTGCTGGGAAATGATGAAGATGGTGATGATATGAGTAACGATGAAGATAGTTTAAGTGATCTTGAAGACGACGACGATGATGGTGATGAAGATGGCGACTTTGTGATGGATGGTGTGGATTTTGGCGGCGGTGGTGGTGGGATATTCGAGATTGTTAGTGAAGGGGAGGACGACGACGGTGAGGATGACGATAACGAGTTAATCGAGTCTTTGAGTAGCGGTGATGATGAAGAATTCTTTGGGGGATTTTAAATTACAGTCTTCTGTATAATAATATTTATATTTATTTTGGTAACCAACAGAGAAGATGAAACAAAGACACTCTATATCTCCAAGTTTTGACAGATGGTTTTTTAGTATGATGATAAAAATGATGGGTTTTTATTGACAATGCTGCTTGGTTGAGTTAATCATACATTGTTGCAATGTTTCATGAACCGAACCGTGTGTCTAACTGGTTTGGTTATGTCTACTCAAATTGTTTTCATTTGAATCGGACCGGTTAAATTGAAAGTTAATCTTCACCTTTTTATTCAAGTTGGATCTAACTTTTTTTCTTTTTTATTTAATTTTTATAGACTGATTAATTAATGCTTTCTGTTTTTCTATTTTAGTTATTTAAGTCTTTATATTTACATCAAACTGTCAAAGCACAATATTTTTTCTTATTAGTTATTTAAGTGTATATGTTGAAATTTTAATGATCTATTTATTATAACACAGTAATAACACTTAAAAGGCTGAGAATTACTTCTTTCTCATATATAGTCAATATATGTATGCAATAACTATTAGGAAAAACAATAAAACAAGTAAATATTTAGTGCTAACCATTTATTACAACAAATGTATGCATTAATGCCAATAAATAGGTGTTATAATATATAGTAATCAGTATTTTACTTAGCGTTTGTTTTGTGAGAGGCCGGGTCGGTTTACGATCTGATGTACACAGTTTTATCTTATATTTGTATGAGGATGTTGTTTCTTACAACTTGAACCAATGATATCAAGTAGTAATAGTATAACGTAATATAACATAACATGATATGATATAAGAGAGGTAATTAATGATAAGTTAAAGTGATTGATAATTTAATTCTGTAAATTTCTTGCAGATGGGTGGTCCTCAAACGTACAACCTAAAAGACATGGTGAATGCTTCATTCATAGTAATAACACTTCAAAAACTTTGAGAATTACTTCTTTCTCATATAGTCAATATATGTATGCAATAAATGCTTGGAAAAACAACAAAACAAATAAAAAACTAGTAATAACCAATTATACAACAAATACATACATTAATGCCAATAAATAGCTATTAAAGTAAATTATATTTTTCGTCCTTTAATTTTATAGTAAATTTCAAAGATTGTCCTTAAACTAATGAAATTACAGCAATTGTCCTTTACATTTAAATGTTGTTACATATTTAGTCATTTTCACTAACGGACGTTAAAATTTTCCGTTAAGTCCAATCATGTGCCTTGCACATAGGCCATTTATGTCATTTTACTATATTAACTATAAAAATTTCTTATTGAATAAATAAAAATTAAAAAAACAAAACAAAACATATAAAACCCAAATCATTCTCTCTCCACTCCCCCACTCTCTCCCCCCTTTTATCT
>BJCM01062107.1:0-20273 GCA_018326385.1 Flaveria bidentis | reverse complement strand
ATATAAATAAAAACCGGTTCAACCGGTCCGACCACTGGTTCAACACTAAAATGGTTTTAATCACCGAACCGGACCAGATCGGTGTCCGGTTCCCGGTCCAACCGGTCGGACCGGCCGGTCCGGTCCGGTTTTAAAAACATTGATTTTCAAAGATGAGATCACACTTTTGCTTGACTTTCCTCTTTCCAGAAGATAAAGATAGATTTAGTTGCTTTGATTTTGGACTAATAATAGAAATTGATATTTGGAAATGGAAAATTTGATGTCTTATGGGTGACTAGGGATTGAGATTTTTTTCCGTAGAAGAGATACAAAAAATGATACTCTCTGTAAATGTTTAATTTTATTATATATCAATACCAGTTTTAGGCGATATCAGTACTGGTAAAAACAAAAAGCATCGCTTATTATTGAGTCCCAAAATACATTACTACACAAACAAGTATCTCCTACGGAATGTTGCTATGGAAAAATTATGTAGCAAATTTGATACGGATTAGCTACGGGTTTACTACGGATACATGTTGCTACGCTTTGCCTTGGGAAAAACCCTCTAAATGTGTTCATAGCAAATCTACAAGAAATTTCATAGCAAAAGTTTTAGAATAAATATATTAAAAATGATTTTGTTAAATTCGTAGCAAATTCAAGAGATAAATATTGAAAAAGAATAACTAAAAGTAATTTAGCAACATTCGTAGCAAAATCTATAGCAAGACTAAGGAATTAACATTAAAAATATAATTTAATAAAATCCATAGTAAACTTCAATTGTTATCACAAAACCTTCCATCAAGTTAAGGAAGGAGTTTATACTAGTAACCACTATGATTTCTATATTAATGTTTTTGGATGATTTGAATATTTTATACTATTTGGTTTGGGTTAACTGTGATGTTTTTGGATGTTTAATGTATTGTAAATAGATGTTTTATACTTTTTGGTTTTGGTTAACCTTTAATTACAATTGTATATATTATAAAAGTTGTGGCATATATCATTTATGGAAAAAGTTTAATAACATAATAAAAAAGAAATCTTTTGAAAAATTTAGACAAAATTCGTAGCAAAAAATTGCAAAGCCATAGCAAGATTGGTAGCAAAAGTATAACAAAGCTCATAGCAAAATTCGTAGCCAATTCCATAGCTAAAATATGGCAAATCTATAGCTAAAATATGGCAAATCTATAGCTAAATTTCATAGCAAATTTTTGTAGCAAAATCCTAGATAAATCATCCATAGCAATATCGTGGCTAAAATTCATAGCAAAACCGTAGCAAACTTTTCCATAGCAAAATCTTCATAGCTAAATTCAAACAAAACTCCGTAGCAAACTCCATAGCAAATATTAGTAGCCAAATGCATAGTTAAATTAGCGATACCAATTTTTATAGCTAAACCCGTAGCAAAACAAATTAGCGACGAAAGTATCACCTAGAAACCAAATCCGTAGCAAATTCATAGCAAACACTCGTTTTGCTATTGATTCCTTACGTTTTGACCTAACAAATACATTTTTCTGTAGTAGTGATATAGTTTTATTTCTGTTTTTATTCTTACCCTTTGGGTATAATTTCCATGACATTTCTAAGTGTTTTATATTCAATGTTCAACGTTACGAATGTTTTGAATAGTTCTTAGACATTTTTTTATGTCATTGGCATTATCAATTCTTAAATCGGCATTTAATAATCATGTAACAATTCTTACATATCCTACTTCAAGAGTTGTCACCGTTTTATTATTATTATTATGGTACGGTATGTCTTTAGAAACATTTTTAACTTCTTAGTTAAAAAAATGAAAGCACAAAAATAGTAAAACACCAAGAATACCAGTACCAACATCTCCTCAAATTCAATATCAGTATTTTCGATACGGTATAGATTATATATCAATCCTATCCTTTCCTTCTTTTCTCCTCCACATAGTGGTTCGTATGGATACATATGACAAGATAAGCTAGAATTTAATTATGTATGGTACATAATTTCTTTATTATAATATTTTGTTTACACACCTATAACTTTTAACTACTTTTAAATTTATGTTTGATCATATTTCTGGACCGACCAACCGTAAGGAATTTATGTTCTTATTACAACTAACCAAAAACATTTACACTTGTTACGCGTATTACAAACCAACCTAAGAGTCGTGTAATATTCAACTTCCTTTGACAAACATCACCCACCCTCCTTATAAAACCAAACCAAATCAACACATCATGTTACACTACAAACCCTTTGACCAAAAATACACCCTAACACTTAAGCACCAAAAATGTCACCTCCAGCATACCAACCGCACCCTCCGGCGGTCCCGTCATGGCTCAACAAAGGTGACAACGCCTGGCAAATGACCGCCTCGACCCTAGTCGGGCTCCAAAGCATGCCAGGCCTCGTCATCCTCTACGCCTCGATAGTAAAAAAGAAATGGGCGGTCAACTCTGCCTTCATGGCCCTATACGCCTTCGCGGCGGTTTTAATATGTTGGGTCCTTGTGTGCTACCGTATGGCTTTTGGTGACGAGCTTTTCCCCTTCTGGGGAAAAGGCGCGCCTGCCTTGGGTCAAAAGTACCTCATCAGGCAGGCTGTGGTACCTGAGAGCGCCCACTACCGGAAAGACGGCTCGCTCGAGACATCCAAGAGCGAGCCGTTGTATCCGATGGCTACGCTGGTGTATTTCCAGTTCAACTTTGCCGCGATCACCATGATTCTGCTGGCGGGGTCTGTTCTCGGGCGGATGAATATTCGCGCTTGGATGGCGTTCGTGCCGCTGTGGTTGGTGTTTTCGTACACCGTGGGTGCGTTTAGCTTGTGGGGTGGTGGTTTCTTGTATCATTGGGGTGTTATAGACTACTCTGGTGGCTATGTGATTCATCTTTCATCGGGGATCGCTGGTTTTACTGCAGCATATTGGGTACGTATGTACGGTAACTTTTATATTTTAATTAAAGATGTAGTTATTATTATCATTATCATAAGAAGTTGTTTTATTTGTTTAATGTTTATTATATGATATTTATTTGATTGTGTTATATGCATATAGTTGATATGCATTTACTAATCAACCTACCCATATAAAACAAATTGATTATGGGGACGGAAGAATATGAGCAACGACTTTTTGACATTTTGAGACAATTTAGTCGTCGCGTATGATGAGTCGATGACCATAGAGCCACTTGATGGATATTTATTTATTAGCGTCATATAACAGCATAGAGGTGTACAAACCGGTTCGGGTTCAAAACCGAACCGATTTTTTGTCGTGGGATCAAACTGGCTTTTATTCAAACCGGTTCGGGTTACAAACCGGTTTGGCTCACTGAATACTCGAACCTGTCAAACCGATTCGGACTGGTTTGAAACCGGTTTTTTTAATAAACCGGTTTTAGAACCGGTTTAACCGGTTTTTTTAATAAACCGGTTTTGAGGGTGGGGTTATCAAACCGGCATACAAACCGGCTGTTCGGGTCGGTTTGGGCCAAACTGGTTTTTCGTTGAAACCGATTCCGGTTTTTTTGACCGAACCGTTTTTTTGCGCATGACTATAACAACACTTGTTATTGAACAGGTTAGGTCGGTTGAACCGGACTTAAAAAACCAGATTGTGTGACAATTAGTTTTAAAAATATTTAAATATTACAATATGAATAATATATTACATTGAAAGCTTAAAAAATAAAGAAACATAGCGATTTTCTTAAAAAGAGTTCTTTTATCATATAATAATGAACAAACCTTTTAAAAGTAAAAGAGAGTAAACGAATTTGAAGTGTTTTTACTTATATACATCTAGAAATAAAACATTAAAATCCACATAGAAAAACACCTTGACTTCAAATCGTGACGGCTAAAAAAGTCTTTTAAAAAAGTTTTACACAAAAAACAGAAAACAAATTCAAATAAGTGTCCATCGGGTCCGGTCTCGTCATCAAAATTAGCATTATTTTTTTTCCATTCCAAATAAAATAATCAACTTGAATAAAAAAAGTACATTGACTATTCACATAGTGTGAATTGAATATAAGATGTATGAATTGCATAAATAAATAATAAATAATTTAGTTGTTGATATTTGTTTAAGGTTGGACCAAGGTTAAAAAGTGACAGGGAAAGGTTCCCTCCTAACAACATCTTGTTGACCCTAGCCGGTGCGGGGTTACTATGGTTGGGGTGGTCTGGTTTCAACGGTGGGGCGCCATATGCCGCAAACATCACAGCCTCTGTAGCCGTGTTAAACACGAATGTATGCGCTGCCACGAGCCTTTTGGTTTGGACTACGCTTGATGTAGTCTTCTTTGGTAAACCGTCGGTGATTGGGGCCATTCAAGGTATGATGACGGGCCTCGTCTGCATCACGCCTGGAGCAGGTATGTTGGTATACGCATGTAACATTGTAGTGATCATGAACAAATGTTTTCATAAAAAAGAACTCATGTTATCCTAAAGATGTAATGTAATTCTAGTGTTTAACTTATGTTTTCTTTTGGAAAACCTACTTTTTTTCTCCTAAAAGGAATTGAGAGTTCAAAAAATGTTTTCTAGAGTAAAACTTTAAAGTTCTAACTCATGTTTTTCATTGGGATAACTTTATTTCTACATAGAATTTTTTTTGATCTTGATTCCACTAATTACCACAACAGAATTATTGTTCGAATTGTATGATAAAAATGTACATAAAGCACTTCTACATTCGCTTAGTGATAGCAATGAGATTAGTATTGGTAATCTCCATATCATACCCAACTCAATATAGTGCTCTATAGACGGTCTTATACCCGTTAGATACGTAGTTTACTCATTATTTTCCTCGTATCGGTATACACAATAAGTTGTTAAAAGTTATCCGTTGGGATTCTCAACTACGTTTTCTACTACTCTTTAATTTTTTTTATAATATGTTATTACACGAGAAATTCGAATCCGCTTATTTCAATGATATATAATTGACTTGATTATGTCAAAATATGTCACTGTATCCACAAGAGGCCCCGATTTTATTCAACTAGCTGCAAACAAATAATATTATTTGGGCACACACGTGAGTCGTGACACTTCTATGCAGGAGTCTTGAATCAATGAATATGGACTTATAAGATTAAATACGTTGCCATTATTGACTAATATTTGTTGTGCAGGAGTTGTGCAATCATGGGCGGCGATTGTGATGGGGATTCTTTCTGGTAGCATTCCATGGTTTACAATGATGATACTTCACAAGAAATCAACGTGGCTTCAAAAGGTACACAACATCTATTAGTGATGTCATTGAGTTTATCAAATGAACTATTGTTTCTAAGATAATTAAAAATGATTGAGTTATTTAAGACCATTAAAAAGAGGATAGTATTGGGATCGAGTCTCACGTGGAGAAAAACGATCCTCTGGATTGAGTCAGGATGTTTTTTTAGTTGTGAGATTCCTCCTGAGGGGTTGGGGTTTGTGATTTTGACTAGGAAACGGATATATGAGTCAGATTAAGATAACATTCGTGTTTCGAAACAAGATTATATATTTGTCGTTTAAAAGAAATTAGTTTACAAAAATGATATTAATCTACTAGAGTGTGAACCTGTAAAACTAAATAGTTTCAAGAACTAAAATCATGCCAAGAACTGATTTGAAACCACCAATACGCAAGTGGACTAGTCTCACAGTGGCTTCACACGAAAGGATTTACTTGTCGAAGAAAACATAAATTATTTTATAAAAGCTTATTTATAACTTTATGCTCAAAAGATGTTATAAGAACTATAGACAAACATTGTTTATAATTTTTTGTTTTTAAAATTTCTTGTTTTAAATCCTCACATTTACATTAAAATTACTAAATTTCCAGACGAGTCGAATATAATATAATATAATATAATATAATCTTTTGATCTCTTACAAAAAGTATTAGTTTATTGTTAATTTCTAGTAGGATCAATGTCTTAACTTAACTTTAACCTCTTGAAATTTGAAAACTAGGAGTGATGATGAAGTACGAAAACGAAGTCTATCATCTTGACTTTAAGACGAGCCCTGAGTCACATCCTCTTTAGATTTATTAGTTTTGCTTTGAATTCACTTACTTCAACTGAAGTCAGTGAGTGACGATAAGAGAATCTAGCTAGTCAGGGGCATTTGTAGAAAAAGTCATATGAGATGCCAATAACAAAAGACATACATGTTTTACGGGAATTGCTACTTGATTGTGGTTACTGGATAGTTGAACATTCTCTATTAATCGCACTTATAAGAAATAACATTCAAAGGTTCACACATTTCATTTTAAGTTAGCAAACGAATTGTAACCCTTAGACGTACATGTTTTATGGGGTTTGTCAATTGAAGTGAAGTAGTTTCTAGTATTGATTGGAAGATTACATTAGAGGAAATGACAAGTAGGTGTTAAGACTTGATGAAGTTCACACGTATAGCTTAAGATTTTAAGAGAGATAGTTTAAAGCTGAAACGCATTTTAATTACAAAACTTTACACACTGTTACGAGATGATGCATCCACCTTTCAATACATTTGACGAGCTTGAATATTCATAATGCTTTTATGATATAGAAAATGGTTTCTTTATCAGTTTGAAAACAAATAAAGACTAGACTTTACTTTGAAAACCCTAAAAACCAAATGAAAACAAGGTCTAATCACCTAAAAGATACATTTAAATTTTGATAAACACAATTCCTTTGAAGTTGAATCCCTACAAGGTGATCACTCATAACATTTGTCTAAATCTAGATACGCTATAACAGTAGGACAAAATTATTATTATTATTATTAATGTTTTAAAACATCATTATTAAAGATGAAGGATTTATCACTGCACATTGGATGTTATTATATATCACTTACAATATAAATATTTCTTTTGTATAGAGTTAACAGCCAATGATCAACCCGCATATTAACCGTAAATTTATGGTTAACACATAGGCCTACTAAACTGAATAACGTTTAACGAAATGCATGGTATTTAACCTTTAATTTATTTAGTTATTACTTATATTCTTAAGTTTTACCAAGTAAAATTAACATGATAACTTTAGATGAGCATATGAAAACATAATGGAACAAAACAAAAGAATAATTTTAACCTTCCATAATCAATTTGATTGTTGGCATATATCTCATAATATTTAACCTCTTTATTTAACATTCTATATAGGTGGATGATGCATTTGGTGTGTTCCACACACATGCTGTAGCTGGTCTATTGGGTGGTTTGTTAACCGGTTTACTAGCCGAGCCCACACTATGCGCTATAGTGTTGCCGGTCACTGGTTCAAGGGGTGCATTTTATGGTAAAAATGGAGGGATACAATTCCTAAAACAAATAGTTGGAGCCCTATTTGTGATTGGTTGGAACCTTATATCAACCACCATTATTCTTCTAGTTATTCGAATGTTTATGCCCCTACGGATGCCTGATAATGAGTTGATGATCGGTGACGACGCGGTTCATGGAGAGGAAGCCTACGCGTTGTGGGGTGATGGTGAGAAGTATGATCCAACTAGACATGGGTCAATTTTTGGAGCAGTGGAGATAACACCGAATGAATATGGAAATGGGGCGGCTAGAGGTGTTACTATTAACTTGTAGGTTTTTGATGTTTTGGTGCGTGTTAATGTTGTGTGTATATGCTTGAGAAAGATATGATCTTACGTGTTAAAAGTCGACATTGATTGATTAAAGAGAACCCGTGCGGTTAATTGATATTGTGAGCCTCCAGTGAAATCTCAGATGACATTAAGACAAGATACATAAATTTTGTTTAGTATGTATTGGTTTTTGGATAACTTTAGTGATGTTTTTCATATTTTAGCCTCATAGGAAATGGTCTCTACATGAATTAGAGAGAAATTGTAATGCATGTGATTAATTGCATTTCTCTTGCAACAAAGGTGATGGCGTAACACCTCAACTTTGAACAATTAATATGTCACCAACTAATGAGAAGGAAAGGTTTCACAATTTTTTTTTTCAATGGCTTATTTATTTAACAGTTCATAGAATAGTCAATTTAAATTCACTAAGAACTCTATTCTTTTATTTACTTTCCCTCTTAATGTCTTTTAGAGATGTAAAGTGTATGAACAAACCATGAAACATATCAGACGGCTGGTTCATATTATGGTTATAATTATAACAACCTTATTTAAGAACTCTTGTTGTGACGACTGTTAATAGGGTGTGTAACCCTAATCTTGAATTTAACTTTTCTACTACTGTAGGTAATAAAATTGAGAACACGATTATAAAATTTTGACTTTTGAAAGACACATGTATACAATTCTCATGATGAATTTGGGCCTCATAGTACTGGTAACTGGTAAGTGGTAACTGGTAAATAAAGAATCTTGTTATGATTACGTCAAAGTTAAAGCTTCACATGATGATTTTAGGCTTAAGAGCATTAGTTCTAATATTTATTTTGGGCCCAGTGATAACTTTAGTGATGATTCATTTGGGCTTAATACTCCACCGGCTGATTTTGGATTATAAGAATTTTATTAATGGGCATTTGGGCTTCTCATCCAACCTGCTCATCACAACTTGGGTGGGTCTCATAAGTTTTGGTCAAAATTTTTGGCTAATTGGACTCCTTAACAGTCGGTTCATTCATATTTTGGGTTGGCAATTAAGCCTATTTACTCTTCATCAGATTTATGTATGATGACCGACACATGGATTTCAGATTCTAGAGCAACAACTCACATGACCTCAAATCTGGTTACATGGTCCACGATACGGCACCATATCTCGGTACAGAAGAAATGATTGTCGACAATAGTGTGACACTTACCATACTTCATTTAAGTCATGCTTTACTTACTTTATCATGTTGTTCTCTAACATTAGAGAATGTACTTGTTGTTACCGACTTAACCAAAACCCCATGTCTATAACTCAGTTAGTTGTTGATTGTCCTCTTTTCATTGTATTCTCACACCATGACCTATCTATTCAACATTTGCTAGGCCTCAAGCTTCACCATCTATTACCTAGATCGTAAGAGCTTTATTCCCTTTCTGCTACTGCATTTGTCTCTCATGAGTTATAACACACATGTCTTGGTCCTTTGTCTGATTATATAATTTCGCATATTCCATCTCTTCATGTTTCTCCTAAATCTCCAAACAACACTTGTAATGCTTGTAATACCTCCAAGTCTACTTGATTATCTTTTATCCATATTTGTCGCATAGTATGTCGCCTGTATATATCATTTTGAACCTACGTTGAGGATGTATTTTCTTGCGTCATTAAGCAT
This sequence comes from Flaveria bidentis, assembly GCA_018326385.1. NCBI lineage: Eukaryota > Viridiplantae > Streptophyta > Magnoliopsida > Asterales > Asteraceae > Flaveria > Flaveria bidentis. Next base: position 10,992 of record BJCM01062107.1, on the reverse strand, counting down.
TCACAATATGGTGGTGTTCTTGAGCTCACCCAAGGTCTTAGAAGCCAATTTCTTTATGGTTATGGTATTACTTAACATATATATTATCCCCACACAACCCAACAAATGTAGTGGCAAAATGAATAATCGTCATTTATCGAAGATTACTTTTTCATACACATTTACCTAACAAGTTTTAGTATAATACTCATGCCGTAGCTACTTTCTCATTAATCATTTCCCTTTCCCGACTCCAGATTGTTCTTGTTTTTATGAGATTATTTTCTAATCTCAATCTGCCTATACACTCATATACACCTTTAAGTGTCTTTATTATAAATTTCTTGGGGATTTCTGATTAAATAAATTCTCTCCCAAATACCTTGTATATTTAGTGGTTATGCCCTTAGTCACTAAGACTATTTATGTTACGAACCTTATATATACATTTCATTGTGTTACCTTTGATGAGACTATATTCTCAATCCCTTCATCAACTCATGTTTCCAAGCCTCTTACTATCATTCCCTTATTATCATTTTTTCCATCTTCTGTACCATCCCTTTCACTACTTTTTCAGCTCCACCACCTTCATCCCTACCATCACTACCACAACCACCACCTTCTCCTCCTCTAACCCCACCCCATTCTCTCATCTTATCATCACTCATTCTCATGAGCAACACTCGTCAAATCAAATAGTTTTTCTAATCATATTTCTTTTCACGCTTCTTCCACTTCTACATCTGAGTTTACTACTTGTATTCAGGCTTCGAAATGGCCGATATGGTGGGTTGTTATACGTATGTTAACCAAACTTGGGTATTGGCTGTAACTTGTAAGTGGGTCTATAAGATCAAGAGACGCTCTAATACATTTATGAGCATATATAAAGAAGGACTAATTCCGGGGGCTTTCATGTGACTGAGGGTGTCGACTATACTACAACGTTTAGTTTGGTTGTTAAACTGACAAATTTTAGGTTGGTCTAATCGGTTGCCGTTTCTCATGGATGGAATATTCGACAAATTCACGTCAACATCACCTTTATAACCTTATGCAAGCCCCGTGAGCTTGGTTTTCCAAGCTACATACAACTTTTATGCCATTTGATTATACTCAATCTATCTTTGATGCTCCATTGTTTGTTTATTGTCTAGATTCGGTTACTTGTTTGTTGCTTATATACGTTGACGATATTCTTATAACTGGGAGCTCTTCTGAAGTTGTCTTTGAGGTAATTCAACAGTTACATTCTCAATTTTCACTTAAGGTTAAGCAAACTAACTCATTTTCTTTGTATAGATACTTCTCTCATGATAGTTACAAATTATCCCAACATCAGTATTTGTCGGATACACATTGATATAGCTCAATACAAACCTTTATCCTTTTTTTAGGTAGACAACTTTCTCGATACACTAGGGTTCTTATGATCGACCTTTTGCTTTATCGGGGCAAACTCAAATCATTGCAACATTTAGGTTTGACAAGACCCAAGATTGCTTGTGGTATTTAGAAGGCTTCCCATGTTATTATAAACCTACTAATCGACACTGGTTGGCAATTAAAAATATTTTAGGTATCTTACGAGTATATTACTCGTGGTTTGACTATATCTCGTTCATCTATGGCTACCATTCATTCCTATGCTGATGTAGTTGGGTTAGTTTTCCAGATAATCATTGTTTGACTATTGATTATTGTGTCTTTCTTGGCTCCAAACTTATCACTTGGAGTTTCAAGAAGCCTTTATTGTCACAATGTTTACTATTGAGGCCGAATATCAAGTTCTTTCACATGCTGCTACTGAAATCAAGTGGATCATGTCACTAATTCATGAGCTTAGATTATCTCTGAGTGGCGCTCCTACTCATTGGTGTGACAATATTGGTGCTACACATCTAGTGATTAACCCCATTACCGATCGGTGAACCGAGCATCTTGAGATTGATTTACACTTTATTTGAGTACCGTGTTGGCACACTATCTTATAGTTCATTATGCTTCTACTTCACATCAGCTAGACATACTCACTAAAGGTTTATCCTCCATGCAGTTTGCTTATTCAAGTCTAACACTCAATGGGAGGATAAACAAAACAGAAGAAAGAGGTACACAAGATTAATCACAAGAAGCTTACAGTATGTCTAATGGAACCTATTAGCCATGTGCTTATTGTTGAGATATTTTAGCATATGCTCATTCTAGTTTAGAGTTGGTTAAGTTAGTTTGAGTTAGTTACATACTTCTAGAATCTACCATGTATCTTTATAAATAGTCTCTTCTTATCCTTTGTTGAATAATAGAAACAAAATACAACATTCATTCACTTTCTTCATGGTATCAAAGCTTTGCTTTGAAAGCTCCGGCGAGTTTTCCGGCAGCTCCTCCTGCTCTGATCACAATCTTTGATAAGTTGTTTGAACTATCTTATCTTCTTCATCATTTCATCTTCTACATCTTCTTCTTCGATAAATTCAGTAAAAACCACTAGAAATCCATTAATCTCTCTCCCTAACATTGCAAATTTTCTTTCAATGTAGCTCGATGACAACAATTATCTTAACTGGAAACATCAGATTGTAATGGTGTTGAAAACCTTAGGCTTGTTGAAATTGTTGATTCATTGAATGTAATCAGTGATCCTATATCTGATGATTTACTGGTGTTACATATCATTCACTGATTGAATACAGATTATGAGAATTTCGTCATGAGTGTTGAGAATCAAGATATGACACTTACCTTTTCTCAATTACGATCTAAACTTCTTACTTACGAAGCTCGATTGAAGTAAAAACAGTCTAATGTCCAACCTCTAATCTTTGCAACGAATGCTTCTACACTACTTCCACCTCATGTAGATTCCTCAAAATCGATAACATGCCAAATCTGTGCCAAATTCGGTCATATAGCCTCCGATTACTATTTTTGATATTCATCTTCTGAATTTCCACAAAGTTAGATGCATGGTGGTCGATCTGGTGGAAATTCATGGCGTGGAAATCGTTATCGAGGAGGTGGTAGTCGTTATGATGGCCATTGTGGTCGTGGTGGTCCTCGCGGTGGTGTGCCGTCATCTTGTCACATCCTTGCGCGTGTTGTTGATGTTCAAATAGGCGATCTAGGGCACATATTTGGGAATTTTCATCAACATGTTGGGTTGATTTCATCTACTGGGTCGACTACGAGTGTTTTGGCCCCTGCCCCTAGGTACAGATTAGGCTTTTCTCCTGTTGGCCCTGTTTCTAGTTATGGATCAAAATTTTCTCCTGCTAGGCCTAGTCATGGTTTTTTTTGGACTGTTTGCTAGATTTGGGTCCTCCCCTGGATGCGGTGTTGGGCTTGGTCATTTTCAGTCATGGGCTTCCACTCATGCACATGCCTTACCATAATTTGGGCTTCATGCAGATCTTTCTGACACTTGTCAGACTGTCGAGTCTTGGATTCCTGACTCCGGGGCCATTACTCATATGACATCCCATCCTTCTATTGTGTTTGGTACAATTTCATATACTATTTCTAAACGTGTTGTAGTGGGTAATGGTACATCTCTTTCTATTTCTCATATGGCTTTTCCTATCTACAATTATTCACTTGTACCTTGTTACTCCATTATGTTCTTGTGGTTCCTGGCCTTGCCAAGAACTTACTATCAATCACACAACTTGTGATTGATCACCCTATTTCTGTACTATTCTCATAGTTTGGTTTATCTATACAGACTCACGTCGGGCAGCTCCTCCACCATATGCGAGCTAGTCCTTGTCAGCTATACTCTCAGTTCCACATTTTCTACTTCTCGAGAGCTTGGCATTCTTGTCTAGGTCATCCTTCTGATAATGTATTGTCTAGGCTTTTAGTTTTATCACTGTCTTATTCTGTTTCAAATAAACCATGCAACTCATGTTCTATTTCTAAATCTAGTTGATCACCTTTTCATTCTATTATATCACACTTTACTGTTCCTTTATATGTGATTCATTGTGATATCTGGGGTCCTTTCCTAGTATTGTCTCGTTTGGGATATTGTTATTTTATCACATTTATTGAATATTTTAGTCGATTTACATGGATTTATTCATTGACATCCCGTTCTCAGGCTATGGATTGCTTTCGTCATTTTCGACCTTTGGTTGAAAATCTATTTTCACGCACCATCAAACATCTTCAATACGATGGTGCACCAGAGTTGATCCATGGTAATATGGCCCAGTATCTTGTAGAGGCTGGTATTGCATATAGGATTTCTTGCCCTCACACACCCCAATAAAATGGGGTGGCTGAACGCAAGAACCGCCACTTATATGAGGTTGCTCGTGCCTTGTTGTCTCATGCTCATCTACCATAGAAATTTTGGTATGATGCCTATGCTACTACGACCTTTCTTGTTAATCGGTTGCCCACACTGGTTCTTCATCATTATACCCCTTATGATGTCTTATTTGGGACTCCTCCTGATTACTCTCTTCTTCGTACATTTGGGTGCTTGTGCTATCCATTTCTTGGTGACACAAGACAAGATAAGTTTTCACCTAAATCTACTCTTTGTCTCTGTGGGCTACACCTAATTACAGTGGTTATCTTTGTTATGATCCTATTACTTATTGCACCATTATCTCTTGCCATGTTGTCTTTCATAAGACAATCTTTGACATTCCCACTCTCACATCTTCTCCTTCCTCATTTGATTCCTCTCCTTTATTTAATTTCTTCATTCCACCTCTATCTTACTCTCCTTATTCTAGTCTTATTCATCCATCTTCTGCATCTTCATTTTCCTCTTCCTCTACTAGTTCTATTCCTTCTTCTTCTCATCCTTCTCATCCCATGATTACTCGATCTCGTGATTATACTCGTAAACCTAGATAGTTTCTAGATCATGTTCTTTTTCATACCACTGTTGCTCCTACTTCTGAGCATTCCTCTTTCTCCTAGGATCATCATTACTTTATTTGGTGGGATTTTATGTGTATTAAGATTGATGCATTGCATTCTAACCATACATGGGATCTTGTTGTTCCTCCTACTTCTACCAACATTGTTGGTTGTAAGGGGGTTTACAGGCTTAAGCATAATCCTGATGGTTCCGTTAGTCTTCATAAAGACTGCCTTGTTTCCAAAGGCTTTCATCAGACTAAGGGATTAATTATACTAATACTTTTACCCTTGTGGTTAAACCCACCACTATTCGTCTTGTTTTATCTATTGCAGTTTCTCGTGGATGGACTATTCACCAAGTTGATGTCAACAATGTCTTCCTCCATGGTGACTTGTCCGAGACTGTTTACATGTCTCAACCACCTAGTTTTATTGAATCTACTCGGCCCCATCATGTTTGTATTCTTCGAAGGCTCTTTATGTTCTTAAACATGCCCCTCGAGCTTGGTTTTCCGAGCTCTCTTCAGCACTTTTGTCTAGTGTGTTTTCTCAATATATCTTTAATACTTCCTTGTTTGTCTATCAACATGATGGTACTACTAGTTATATTTTAGTATATTTTGATGACAATATTATCACTAGCAGTTCTTCAGATTTTCTCTCTACTCTAATTACTCGCTTACACTCTTAGTTTGCACTCAAGGATTTGGGTACTTTGATGTCTCTAGGTGTAGAGGCTTCTTTTACTAATGATGGCCTCCATTTGTGTCAGCAACGTTACTTGCTTGATTTGCTGCAACGCACTGGTTTAGCCAAGTGTTGCCCATTATCTATTTAAGTTGCTACTGGTTGTCAGCTTTCTCGTTATTCATGGGTTCCATTACAGGATCCTACCTCTGTTGGGGCTTTGTAGTATCTTGTTTTGACTCAACCAGAGATTGCTTATGCGGTCAGTAAGGTGTCTCAGTTTTTACAGACTTCTACTGATCGTCACTGGATTACTATTAAGCGTATATTACGCTATCTTTGTGGCACTATCTATCATGGTTTGATTATCCATAGTGTAACATTCGACCTATTTTTAAACTACAAACCCAAACCCGAACCCGTTTAAGTCAATCTTGTAAATCAAATTCATAGATTAAGAAAATAAGTTGATTAAATTAAAATTAAGGTTTTAATAAATTAATAGTTTATATTGTAATTATTCTTTTATCTATTTATTAAATTTAATCTTATTTCAAGTTCTATTCATAACCTCCTTCTAAAAGACTTGTAACTTACCATTAACATCATTTATAAATCCCTCCTAATCTCAACTATAAAAATAAGCTTTAGTCCTCATTTTCATTTGTTCGTTCTCCAAAAAACTCACTTATATATCTTTCTTTTATCTATTAGTTTTAATCAATTTCAAGAATTATATTTTACAATAAATTTCAAGAATTTTTTATACTAAGGTAATCTTATATTGCTTTTATATTATGCATTTCTATATTATTTCAATCATCCTAATATCCAATTGTTCTCATGACTTTATGTTCTTACTTTTATTGTTTCTTCTACTAAATATCTTTTAATATTAATTATTTACATTTCATCATTAACCTTCTAACATTCACTAACCTTATAACAATCACTAACATTCTTAAATCAAGCTAAGAATACGCTAACGTAAACAATGAATCTCATTTGCATATGGATAGCGGCCCGCATTCGATTATTCCACAAGATTATTTCTCTAAATGATGGTTATGCCAAAGTCTTGGAATATTTTTTTATAAGTCAAATGAAGTCTAGTATATCATATATTGACATAAGAAATATATTCTAACCCATTTCATGTTTTAGCAAATTTAAAAGTGCACATAAGTGTCTTACTATATATTTGGCAGAATATAGTTTGACTTCAACTAGCCATAATTTGGTCATAACAAACTAAAATTGAGTAAACTTAGACTTCAATATTAAGTTCATTGAATTATCTTTTTAAAAATATTTTATACATCTTCAAACTCAATCAGATGACTCAACAACAACTTTCACAAGATAAGTGCGCATTTCAGCACCTTCTGTCTTGTGCTACTATTTTGACATATTTAAGGATATTTTCATAAAAATGTTTCTGAACGAAAGTTGTCCGGGGTACTCTGTACTAGTCAACTATAAATTTTTATAATTTTATAAAACCGTTTCTATTTTGAAAACCTGTTAAAATACGTACAAAACATTATGGTCCAAAATCTCAAATTGGTGCAATAATTCATTTTCAATCTACCTTTCGCTTTTTGGCATTCTCTAAACGTTCTAGCTTCTTGCAATGAATTCCTACCTCAAGTTATTGTTTCTTTTTATCATTTAGGATATTACCTTTGACTTTTGAATATCCAAGCTTTCTTATGTACTCTACAACCATTATTATACAATATGAGTTTTCCATACCCCGTTTTCAATTTTATTTCACATTTTTTGGAGTGAAGCATGTTAACCATATAAATACACACTTTTAAAATATCTTAATACTTGTAATGCACGTGTAATTCATCTTATAAATATTGTCATGGTTATTAGAGATAATGGTGAGCATTATATGATAGTCATCTTGTAAAATCACTCATTAAATATTGCTTGCCTAGCAACGTCATAGATCTACAGGCCTAACAAGTCTATTTGGTGCTAAAGCCAAGGTTATTGTCGGCTTCTTATGACGTATTCTTGTTTATCATGGGAGCCAATTACACTTAACTAATCGTATATCTTATTATGGCCAATCTTTTGTCAAGATTTGATTGTATCATTATGCTATCTATATATTCTTTCATTATTTTTTAACCTATGACTTGAATTGCATCTTAACGTTGTTCATATACGTATGTACAGATTCATGAGAATTCACCAACATCATATGTTGACTATAATTTTTAACATATTTCAGGATGCTATTTAGAGGACTTTTTCATGCTCATATAGGACTTGGACCTAAATTAATAAAAAAACTTTTTTATGTTGCTTAAATAAATTCTTTATTGCATTGTAATGTATCATATGATTAGTATCATTCAATGAAAATGACATTTAATAATATTTTAACGTATTTACTACCATGAACTATGAACAATCAATTCACATTCGTCCGCTTCGATTATTTCGTCGTCGGTCGGGGGTGACTGATAGTTTTGATATTCATGGACATTCTGATGCTGACTGGGTCGGGTGCCCTGATGATTGTTGTTCTACTACTGGGTTTTGTATTTTTCTTGGACCCAATCTTATTAGTTTTGGCTATATTTTTCTTGGACCCAATCGTCGTTCTACTACATATTTGGCTGTCAACCCTGTGTTTTATCAGCGTACCATACATATTGAGATTGATCTCCACTTTATTTGAGATATGGTTTTGACACAATTGCTTTGTGTTCGCTATGTTTCCACAGCTTCTCAGCCTGTTGATTTGTTGACCAAAGGATTTTCTTCCTCTCGGTTTGACATTCTTCGGTCCAAGCTGCTCGTGACTCCTCCTCGTTTAGCTTGAAGGGGCATATTAGCCATGTGCTTATTGTTGAGATATTTTAGCATGTGCTCATTCTAGTTTAGAGTTGGTTGAGTTAGTTACATGCTTCTAGAATCTACCATGTATCTCTATAAATAGTCTCTTGTTATCATTTGTTGAAATAGAAACAAAATACAACATTCATTCACTTTCTTCATAACCAATAGCAGAAGATTTTGTAGTTTAAGCTCTTAGTTTTATAATAAGAAAAAATTTAAAATATGGCAAAACCTATTTTATTATACTTAAAAGCATGTTTTACCACTTGTATCGATAAAATTTAATCGTACATATCATCAAGAGAAATTTCATGGGTTTTCATATATTAAATTAACGTACTAGATGTTTGATTTAACTCTGTTTTGTGCATGATACCGTGAGAGACCGGATCGTTTCATGGTGTAATGTACACAACTTCACTCATGACCTTTGTCGAAATATATATAACACTACAATTCAATGTCAAACCATTATGATATTATTTGATATTAACTTTGTTTGTTTGTTTTTTTTGTTGTATGTTGGCTGGTAAAATGAGAGGACCATTGGAATATTTTGTGGTTTGTTGGACTTGAAAAAGAAGCTTGGGATGGAACTAATGTTGGGCTTGCAGTTGCACGAGGTCTCATAAACATCCGGGGGTCATGGGTACCCACTGGATGGTCGGCTTCTTGTTTGAATCTATTAATAGATCGGTTATGAGCTTTAGGATATACATGCATATTTATCCTCTTTGTTCTCTCTAGAAGTCTTAGCACACATGTTATCGTCGTAATTGTAGTTAGGGTTTATATATGTTCTTATGTAGATTCCTGATTCGTTGTGTGTGTGTTATGCAGTCATTTGTTTATGATTTGCATCTCTAGAGAGTTCTTTTTTGTATGTTTATTTGAGTTTGTATAGATATGGTGGTTCTAGATCAGGATTGTCATATTTTTTTGTTGGAATAGAAATAGATTTCTCTATTTATAGTTTTTAACAACATTGATTTCATAATAACCTTAATAGTTGTTTTAAAATTACCTACTCTTTTAATGAATCAAATATGGCTTTTTGTGTGTGTGTGCGTCTAGAAAAAAATAACAAAGTAAGGTGCAACAACCTCTTACCAACTACAATCTCTATGTTGGGCAAGCAAACAATCTCTTCTAGAAACTTATTAAAAGTTTTTAAGTGTGAATACTAATATGATATTAGCTTAATGCTTAAACAACAAACTAACAAGATCACGATATGACAAAATGTTAAAGTATCCAAACATGGTTTATTGTTTAACAGAGACTATTGAGAAAATCTGAAAAAACATAAAACAAAACTTATAAAGTACAAGTGACTCCTACCATAATAAGATGCTGTAAAATATGGATATTTTAATCAAGTGAAATATATTGTTCACTGAGTTTGGATACGAAATTAAAATGTTTTTAATAAATATAATAATTATTTATTGAGTTTGTTTCAACATATGAAAGACCTCACAACAAACCAAATTAGGTATTAAAATCTGCAAAATTATGAAAAATAGGAACAGAAAGACCTTAAACAAGAAGGGTGGAACTTTAGAATGGTGTATAAATGTTGATTTTCATTTATAATAATTAATTCGTACACACGTTACGCCTGATCGAATAATTTATATCGAAACATAGGTGGGAATACGTACATCATAATGGTATATGTGAAATATAAAAAATAAATACGTATGAAAATTTGAAAATAAATTAAAATTTATGATAATCAGACTACAAGTTTTGGCCACGTGTTGTAAGGCTTTGTATTCAAAGAAATTAATATCAAAACGGCCATAGAGATAATCATGTCACGATAGTATATACTGAAATTCCAAACAACATTATGTTTTATTAAAACATTAAAATATATTGCATTTGACCTGGATCGGTTTCAAACGAAACTTACATCTAAACGAAGATAAATACAAGCAAATCGCAAAGATGTATTTATAATATGAAAAACCATCATGCTTTTCAAGTTATAAAAAAAACAAAATGAAATAGTATTATCTATAATAATAAAATTATAACTTTCAAGTCAAACCATCATCTCGATTAAAGTTACTATTTCATGCATTCTATGTTTAGTACATGAACAAAATGTAATGTGATGTTTTGATAACGCAGTTTAAACTTCATTTGAAAGTCACTTTCTATTCTCTATTTTGGAGCTAGCGAAACTTATGACGTCACCTTGTGAACTGATGATGTCACCACATTAGTCACAATGACTTGAGGATCCTACTTGTAAAGAAACACAAATCAAACTATCTAAACAACATTCAACCACATAAACATGAATAACTCAAGAGATAGCGGTAAAACAGGTGTAGAAAACTTTTATTATTTACCAACCCTAAAAAACCCAACCAAACCCTAGATCTTCAACTATTGTTGAAGATCTTATAGAAATACAATACGTACAACAACTGATTATTTATCAGTTGTTGTGAAGACAATACAAACAGACTTACAGACTGTGAAGACAATACAACAGGGAACAAACCCTAGACAAAGAGACGATAACTATGAGAGCACAACAAGAATAACAAAATAACAACTCTAACT
>BJCM01062106.1:0-20223 GCA_018326385.1 Flaveria bidentis | reverse complement strand
ATATATGATTATTTTATAATAAATTTGAAGCCAAAGACAGTTATCATACTTGGCACAATTAAACGTGTTTGCGATGATTTAGAATGGTATTACTTTGGTTGCAAGAAGTGTACGAGCACAGCTTCAAGTAGTTTCATTATAAAAGATAAACCTAACGTACCTGACGAACTAGAAGAGGAGGAAGTTTTTGAATGTAGAAAACGCAACATCAAGATGATAACCACTACTCCAAAGTTATTAAAAAAAAATTTCATCCCCTTGATTTGGAATTCATTTTATGCTTTTTAGTTTTTTAAAATTTCAAATTATCTTTTTTTAAACTTTTATAGATTCAAGATTCAAATTAGGTACAAGATATGTCTAGAGTAGTGTCATTGATATTATTTGATCGTGACACATGAAAACTGATAAAACAATCAACAAAACATATTCTTGAAAATATTCAAAAGGTATACTTTATTATAAATTAAAATTTTCCTTTTCATGGTCATTAAACGTTAATTAAACAAGAGCTAAGGATAATCGCTATTCAAAATTGGTTTGTTTTTAAAAGAACCAATGTTCACACATGGTTAGCTATATGTTGCATTATCTCGAGTTAAAAGTAGATTGAGATTAAAATTGTTAATATTAGATAATGAAAGAAAAATAATCAATAGAACACCAAATGTTGTATAAAAAGAAATTTTCGGATGTTTATGAATTTGAAGTATTGTTTTTCATGTTCAATTTAATTTTTCTATTACTTAAAGTTCTTAATTATAAGTTCATTTCATTCCGTAGCATACACTATTTAGACATATAAACATTAATTGAGAAAACGTACTAATATCACATGTAGTTAATTTAAAAATATATATAAAAGTTTATATACAAAGTATTATCTGATAACTTTATAAATTACGAACTATTATATAAAAGTATTATCTCATAACTTTATAAATTACGAACTATTTTAAACAACAACAATATTTTTAGATAAAACTCATGTGTTATGCGAGTCTTTAGCCTACTATATAATAATAATATATTAAGAGGACCTTGCTGTTGCGATTTTGTTGAGATTCGTTGTGGATAATTTATTTCCACAAACGCAGAAACCGCAAACCCCTGCAAATCTTCACCAACGATGACACCATTCAACACCCTCGTTAATGGCAGCAATGTAACAACACTCACCTATCAAAACCCTAACACTTTCACCACCAACAACATCATCTCCTTCACTCACCTCACAATCCACAGATCCACTCCCCTTCAATCGCACAAATTCCTCCACATGAAACGAAGGAAGCACTTCACACCTCTTTCATCGTCCTCAACGGCTCCGGCCGAAGATTCTCCCGTCACTCCGCCACCACCGCCACCGTCACAACAACCGGCGAAATCGGAGGAGGTATGGTTTGATTACTTCCTTTTGTTTTGTGAATCTGTGAATCTGTGAACAGTTTGTTTGATTTGATTTGATGTGGAATTAGAGTGTTCAGAGGAAGGGGACTGATTTGCCTACGCTGTTTAGGAGGTTTTATAAAGTCGCTGCTCCGTACTGGTTTTCCGATGATAAGGTTCAGGCGAGGATACAGTTGGCTTCTGTGTTTGCATTGACTTTGGGAACCACTGGAATTAGTGTTGGATTCAATTTTCTAGGGCGAGATTTCTATAATGCGCTTGCTAGTAAGGATTCCAAACTGTTATTTTGTTTGTTATGTTTGTTGATGAGTGCCTGACATCGTTGTTGTAAGAATCGCTAGTCGTGTGATCGGATACCGACTAGCAATTATCGGGATTAACTGGACTGGAACTTTTATATTTAAATTTAAGTTTTATATATATACACACTTTTTTGAATGTAATTTTAATTAAAAAATGTTCAGTTTTAAATGTATACACGCACATTGCCCGGAATTTCCAAGGTCTTGACGGAGTTGTTTGATTTTTGGCTGATTAGGACTGTCTAGGCCTGATTTTTGGCCAGTTTGGCTGACTAGCGATTATCACATCCGATTGGTTGAATTCGACAAGGTCACTGGCTGACTACCGATTAAGTGCCGTTTGGTCGATGCCTAGAAGCGATTTTTGCAACATTGATGATAGGGATATGTTAAATATCGTGAGAACTGTTAAAACTAATACCATCATTTCAGTTTTTTAAAATGTTATACTTTTTGGTTTTTATACACAGCTGTGTAAAAAGTTTATACGCAGTTGTGTATTGTGTACATTAAAAATTACAAAGTAATATAAATTTCCATAAAAAGTAACGTACCATAAGTTTTAAGCTTTTTTATTTGTTTAACTATACATGTATAGTTAGTATAACCTATGTATGACTTACACATGTGTAGGTTATATGCATAAACAAAATTTGATCATTATTTTTCTTAATTTTAAAATAGACGAATAAACATGCTATATGGATCACTTTTTTGTATAAAACATAAAAAGTTTTGTGTAGATAGAAGCTTTGTAGTTCTGTATGTTATGAGTTATTTGATAAGGCACTATATATGTGTATGCTAATACACCATCTTGTTAAATTCGTCTAGATAAAGACCAAGCACAGTTCACCACACAACTATCGTACTACCTTGCTGCTTTTGCTGGTGGAATTCCGGTGAGCACATTGCTGCATTCTTTTAGGTATTGCTCAACTGCCTGCCTGAATTTTTCCACATTGTTGCTACCAATTAGGCGAAACTAAAAATTGTGGTGGAATTTCACATTAGCAGTTTAAAAGAATTATGTTAGTAAAAGAATTATCTTATAGTGATGAACTTTTAGGCTTACTGGTCCAATGCTTTTTGCAGATTTTTGTGATTAGAGATTATGCAAGAGAAACTCTTGCTTTGAGGTGGAGATCTTGGATGACAAACTATTACATGGAACGCTATCTCAAGAACCAGACGTTTTACCAAATACAGTCTCAATCGATTATTGATAATCCAGATCAACGAATTGTTGATGATCTGAGTTCTTTTACTGGAACATCACTTTCGTTCTCTTTAACGCTCTTCAATGCAATGGTAGATTTGATATCTTTCAGCAACATATTGTTTGGCATATATCCACCTCTTTTTGTTGTTCTTTTAGTATATTCACTTGGTGGAACAGCCATCAGTGTTTTTCTTGGGAAGGTGAGATTTTCATTTTTGGAAAATGGGGTTTCAAACTTATGAGGTTTTACTCTCTTTTTTTGACTTATGGTACCGCTGTATTCTACTTTAGGGGCTGGTTAACTTAAATTTCATGCAAGAGAAAATGGAAGCAGATTTCCGTTATGGGCTTGTTCGTATTCGTGAAAATGCTGAGTCAATTGCATTTTATGGCGGTGAGGAGAATGAAATCAAACTTCTTTTGCAGCGGTTCAGAAATGCTTTTGAGAATTTAACTGTATGAAATCCCAGTTTATGTCTTTTATTGTTCCCTTACGGTTTGTGCTTACATTTAGATATAAAACATCACTTCTTTGTTTAAAATATTTTCTGGACATAGCTATTCTCTCATTCTCTGTACCTTTTCTAATTGTGTCGGCAATCTGATTTTTTAAAAGTAAACTTGCAGCATTATGTGTAAACATTCATATTTTCTTTTTGCTTTTTTAATGGTTCCTTTTACGTTGAATTTGCAGCAACTGTTGATATCTTCAAGAAATCTGGAATTTTTCACCAATGGTTATCGCTACCTGATTCAGATTCTTCCTGCTGCAGTTGTTGCACCCATGTATTTCTCTGGGAAGATTGAATTTGGTGTCATAAATCAATCTGTATCTGCCTTTAATCATATTCTTGGAGATTTTTCTCTCATTGTGTACCAATTTCAGGCTATAAGCGCCTTTTCAGCTGTCATTGATCGACTAGGTACACCTTTCATCTCTACTTCTAGTCATATATCCAACATTGAATTTGAGCACTAATTTTCAAATGATCATGCAGGGGAATTTGATGATATTTTGGACAACACGAGTTCTAATGATCCTGTGGAACTCTTGGATGAGATTCAATTGACGTATATCAATGTGAATGATTCAACCGCATTTCAGCCCAAGAATTCTTTAGATACACAAAAGTTGCTGGAGATTGACAATTTGACTGTTTTGACCCCCACAACTAAAGCCCTGCTTATCAGGGATTTGTCACTGACAGTCTGCAACAATGATAATTTGCTGGTTAGGAAACTCCTTCAATCATAGCTCACATTTTTTTTCCAGTTTTTTTAATAATCGTGTTTAATCAATGTCAGATTACTGGACCGAGTGGAAGCGGGAAAACTTCTTTGTTAAGAGCTATTGCTGGTCTTTGGCGTACGGGTAGGGGAAAGATCACTTTTTATGCTAAATCTACACCAGAGATGTCTTCTAGTGGAGTAAATATGGTGAATGAAACTAATAATATTGATAAAAAGTCAAAATACCGAGATTTTAAAGGCGTGTTTTTCCTTCCCCAAAGGCCGTATATGGTATTAGGAACCCTTCGGCAACAGTTGCTTTATCCCACATGGCCTGATGTTTCAGATTCCACATCACATAAATCGAAATCAACTGGTATGCAATCTTAAGATCTTGGTTAAAAAGCATCCATAATTGAATCTGTTATAACATTGAAATATATTTTTGCAGGCTCGATTCCTTTTCTTGACAATCTATCAGGGTCTGAAGTTAGTGCACGACCATTGCAGCCTAATACAGATGAGTTGGTAAAAGCTTTAGAAGATGTGCAGCTTGGCTACTTGTCGTCATGCTTCGGTGGTCTTGATACGACCAATGAATGGTCCAGTGTTCTATCTCTTGGGGAGCAGCAACGGCTTGCGTTTGCACGCTTGTTTCTTTCTAAACCAGACCTGGTTCTTTTGGATGAATCCACTAGTGCTTTAGATGAAGCAAACGAGGTACTTTTATACCAATAATATTACAGTTGCAAAATGTTCACGCCACCTAACTGGCCAAAGGCAAAGACTGATCCAAAACTGTAAAAATACACACGAATTGTGATTCTTGAACTTATTAGTTGTATGAATGCTTATATATGCAGGCACGCTTGTATGAAAAAGTGAATGCAGCAGGAATCACATATATAAGTATTGGTCACCGAACAAGCCTTCGTAAGTTCCATAAAACAGCCTTGCGGATCTCACCTATGGATCTGGACTCTAACAAGCTGAACTGGTGCATCGAACCCTTGTAAGACGTCTAGATCCTTGATTCTTGAATGGATTATTTACAACTCGTATGGATTATTTGTAGCTTGTAATGGGTTGGGTTCCATGGTTATCTAGAAGATTGATGATCAGGCCATTGCCTCCTGTGATATTACTGTTGAAGATGGTGTTATGCATTTGAATTTAACACAGGAGACTATGAATCAAGAAAGTCTTGACTTGATTTGATTTTCTTTATAGTTTATACCAAAAGATTGAAAGTGAATCCCATATACTAATGATCCTATGAAAGAAAGCTGTCGGTTTTGTGATTCGTGAAAGTTTGGATGTCTTTAAAAATCGTGTGAATACTTTCAGGTTGAATTATTTGATTGGTATTGACGAATAATCGATCGGATAATTTTCAAAGAGAAAAAAACAAGTATGAATATGTTAGGGATTTTCGTATCAAACTCTGACCAAATTCGACCTCTATACATTGGGTTGAAACGGTGCAATGAATCAGTGTAACAATTAAATATAACGACATGACAATTAGCGTTTATAACTGTCATAACCACTGGCAATTACATCGGTACAAACATTATCAGTAGCAACTTTATTGCTACTCTTGTCCATCATTTTGCTATTGAAAAATTATGTCCCTAAAGACCAAGTTGCAACCGATGATCAAAGTTAATACCGAAATTCAAATTCAAGCAACTTTTGATGAAACAACTTCCGATGCATTATAAATCTGTTAATTTCAAGTAACTTTTGATGGTCTGATGGCACTTTTTTGTTTGATAGTGTTAGTTTATGTTATTTTGTGTTTGATTATGTTTGTTTAGAATATTAACAAACGTAAATGAACATGTTCATTCTCTTAACAAATGAAAACAAACAAGAAGATTCGTTCATTTAAGTGTTTATGATTTAGCCCTCATTGGTGTTCGTTCGGTTAATTTACAAGCTTAGTTACAAAGGAAGCTTATACGATTGCTTTCCGCTATC
The DNA here is from genome assembly GCA_018326385.1 of Flaveria bidentis. Classification (NCBI taxonomy): domain Eukaryota; kingdom Viridiplantae; phylum Streptophyta; class Magnoliopsida; order Asterales; family Asteraceae; genus Flaveria; species Flaveria bidentis. The sequence continues at coordinate 14,076 of BJCM01062106.1, read as the reverse complement.
CTAATAAAGACTTTTTTGTCTTATTCCCGTACCCTATTGTTTCAAACTCATCGATACACTCATGGCCTATCGTGAAAGTGAATAAACCGAAATGACACGATTCAAACCAGAAACTGAATATAACTTGAATTAAGCCCTTTATAAAACATCATTAATAATATTAACTACAAATTTAGTAAATTAATGAACCTGAAATACTCACAAAGTATCATAAAGAGTAGAGTGCTAAGCTTACAAGTACTCCCAACAAAGCACCTGCTGCAACTTCAATTTCAGTGTGACCAATTGATTCTTTTAGTTGACCATAAATTTGACCATTATTTTCTGCTCCCGTTTCAATATCATTAGTTAGTAGAGATGAGTTCACTCTCTTTTCCAGCATGAGAGAATTGTCTGATTCTGAATTTGACAACAGTTTTTTGGATGAAGATTCAATCAAACGGTTACGATCAGATGATGCATATGTGTTCGGTTGGTTCTTGGTAAATACTTTGTTTAATGTTCTTGCATGAACTCCCACTTCTCTTCTAACACCCTGCAAAACCATATATTTTTATGTAACTTGTTTTCCTTGTGTTCAAACATATTTGCTTGATGAATTGTGCTAAATTACCATAATCATAACCATAACCAAACCCGGTAAATCACATCTATAGCAAAGCTATTGACGAGGTCTGGGGAGGATATCACACTGGATAGTGAGGCTTCCAAGGAGATCCCTAGCTCTAGAGCAGTTAAAACAATCAAAATGCAACTAACACATAGCACACTCACCATTAGTAGATCATAAACAACACATCACGTATCAAAACACACACACGGCACACACAATGACTATAGACAAAGAAGCAACACATAGTATAAGAGCACTAATACCATAGGCGACAAAAAACCAACGATGGAAATGAAATATGCACTAGATCATATGTCATCCATACCCAGTACACATGAAGAATTATATTTCTACAGAATCATATGACAAAAAACCCACTACACAATAGTCAAGAAGCAGCACATAGTAGCAGTTAACGATGATTGTGCTGAATTAGAGGTGCCAAATTGGACAGGTTAGGTGAGGTAGGCTACACTTCAAATTTGACTTGGGTTAGGTGAGCTGGGCCGCCGCCGCCACCACCATCAGCATCATCAAGTTGTTAATGCAGTAATTTTAAATAAAGAGATTAGGGTAAATAGTGAATTGCTTCTTCTACCTTGATGAATCAAATATTTACCAATTTTGGCCAGAGATTTAAGTTGGACAGCACATTTCAGATGAATTGATTTACCAAAACCGAAATAAATGCTATCTTTACTTCTAGAAGAGGCAATTAGATGGAATAAACCATGCTATGTTAAAAAACGCTTCATGATTTAAAATAACAGTTGTCAAAATGTAGATCGAGTTATTGTCATTGGATATGGGTACACGAGTCCCATATTTAGTGTTGGTCTGGTTGGAGACATGAAATTATCAAGCAAAATGAGAAGCTGAATACCTGTGCATCATACATGGTCAGAGCAGCATAGACAACTGCTAATCCAAAAATTGAATCCGAGAAACCCCTGCAACATCAAGAAACCGATAGTTTTGCATCAAACATCAGATACTTGTTTCCACCTTATGCAAACCAACACCAGGTATAGCATAACTGAAATGATATATTTGGTTTCTTCACATGAAATAAAACCTTTCCAGACCAATAGACATTGCAGCCGCAACAGTTGCCTGCCATTAGAGCATGACGGAGTTTTAATAACAGGTCACTGAACACCAAAAACTATATAAGTAATGAAAGAAAATGTTGTTTTGGAAAGAAATGTTACAGAAGAATGGGATGAAGGAAACCCTCCAGCTGAAACTGCAGCTTTTAAATCGAAGTCTCTTCGATACAAAATGGACGCAGTAAAAGGTTTTGCCAATTGTCCAGCTGCTGCACACACTGTTGCTGCTATCAGCACCTATAAAAGAGAAATGACAAAAGAATATAAATCATGAGCATCATCCAAGAAATGATTAACCAGTTGGTAATAAAAAACAAAATTCTAATTATCTTTTTTTTTTCTCACCACTTGTAATACTGAGTTAATCCACAAGTTGACAAATTCTTACTTGAAGCAATCTGGATAAAAGCAAATGGCTAGAACATGATCCAGCTTAAAACAAACATAACTTTTGATCCTTCATTCCTTCTAGAGTTACAGGTCCAGAAAATGGCGTAATGGGCCGGATGTGACAAATGCCATATTCGGCATTCGGTTTGCACAACTCTCAAACCCAAATTCCCCCTTCCCCGAATTTAGCCATTTTGATTGATTCATAATGTCTAAATTGTGGATGCTATTAATGTCCGGTTTACGCAGTCAATTTCAAGTTCCCACAGAATTTAGATTTTCCCATAGAAAAACCATCATGTGCTTGTTGAATCATTGATAAATTTATCAATTATCCAACAGTCTCTTCAATTAACAGTTCAACTTGCTCTTAAGCCTCAATCAGAGCTAATTATACTCAAATGCACCAACTAATTACTAACCAAAACATCACTCATATGCACAGGAAAAATGCAATTGTTCTACCAATCACTAGATCAGCATACCGTAGATAACTTAGAAGTTAGAACCAACAGTTAGCATAGTTAACACCCTCACTAACACAATATCTATAATCTAAACACGATAATAATCAAAACAAATAACAACCTTATTATGAGCTATTTCAACGATTACATCTGTTCCATCTCTGAGCGATGCAACCGTCGAACAACCTTTGAGATGTCGTCTTCTCGAGTAGATTCGAGTATCGATTCCGATGGTTTGACTTGTGGAGTGTAGTAATCGAGAAGAAAAGGTGCAGTTGTGAAGCAACATGATGCCACCGGCTCCGGTGGTCCGGTGAGCTGATGGTGGCTTTTGCGGTGGTTGATCTACGGTGGCACGGTGGCTCCGGCCGGCGAGTTTAACATTTGTAGCCAATAGCAGAGGAGGAAGAGGATATAGTTTATTGGGCTACAATTAGAAAATGAAGAAAATTGATGATTGAAGATTTTGTTAATATTATAATAATAGTTCCAATTCAAGTTAATTGATTTTTTATATAAACATATTAACGGTTCTGATAAACAATATAAGCTAGTTTTTTTTACCTGTTGTGTGTTGCGATGGTGATGTACACGGGATGATAAAATATAGACTATAAGTCTATAATCGACTCGACTCGTTTTTGAATTAAATTAATATTGAAACGTAAAGTAACTTGAAATTATACTTCTGAATTAAAACGTATTTGCATTGACACGTGGACCAACCCAAGACGTACAAAAAAATAATCACGTGTGACGACATTGTATTTGACGTGATATAGTATAGACTACAATCTCTTCGACTCGTTTCCATACTAAATTTATGTCGAAACGTAGAGTACCTCGAACGTATATCATCAAATGTAAATATATTATATTTGATGTAACTTGTTTCTAAACGTATTATAATAGGTTTCATAAAATTACATTAGATGTTTTTTTCTATATAGTAAAAGTAGATTTAATTTAGGATAAATGTAAAATGTTTTCTGGAAAAAATTCTAAATAAAAGTTAAATAGAAAAAGTTATAATGAGATAAACGCCAAAAGAATAAACTGACAAGGCTTGAACCTACGCACAGTTAGTGTTAACACATGGCACAAACCAACAGGCAAAGAGCCTGCCGACTGTTGTTTTCTTTTGCTTCAATGCATTAATACAAATACAATTAAGAAGAAGACAGAAAAATCACCGAACTTTGTTTTTAAGTATAAATATAATGGTTGTGCTGAACGTATAACTATAAATTTATTCTCATGTCGACAATTGGAAGATGGTCATGAATATGGATAATTCATGGTTCTGTATTGTAATTCAAGTTTAGTCACACTGTTTTTGACCCATACCGTGTGGCTAGGCTTGTTATCCTGATAACATATCCCTTAGTGGAGTTGGTAATAGGGGTGTTTATCGGATCTAATAGGGGTGTTTATCGGATCGGATAACGGATTATTCGGATAAGATTATTCGGATTTGAAAATTTCAGGACCCTATCCGAAATCCGATCCGATCCGAATAAGGATTTCTCTATCCGATCCGAATCTATCCGAATTCAATTCGGATTGGATTCGGATATATCCGAATAATCCGAATAATCTGAATAAACCAAATAACATTTTTTTCTATTTTTTTGTTTTTTTTTGCTTATTTTTTATTTTTTATATTTTATAAGTTGGAAATAACAATAAAAAATATAAAACTAAAAAGATTTGACTTGTACGCAAATTCAAAATTAAAACATAATAGATAATTGTATGAAACCCGAAGATTAGAATCTCTAATTTAGAATAACGGTCGATTATTGCATAATTATTTAAGATTATTACTAGAATGTGTAAATATTCGTGTGTATTGAGTTGAAAACATGATAAATAGTTGAATAATGAGTATCAGGCTAGAAATATAGTTGAAGTCTTATTCGGATTATTCGGATATCCGAATAATCCGAATAAAAAAATTGTGAAATCTGAAATCCGATCCGAAATCTGAATAAGGAATTCGGATTCGGATGAGATCCGATCCGAATATCCGAATAAGGATTCGGATCGATTTATTTGGATTCGGATACGGATCGGATTTCGGATAGTTTCGGATATCGGATTTTTTGAACACCCATAGTTGGTAAGATAATGAAGTTTTGAATCTCACTTCATGAGTTCAAATCCGAGCCAACTCAGGTTTTAGTCCCGGAGTGCATTATGCTAGCAGGTTTTGGCTTGTGTAGCGGCAAAACTATTGTCAAGTGGCAGTAGGCTTCATGGTTTTCGAAGGAACGCTAAGCCTCTCCTCCGAACCCACGGGTCCGGTTTAGACAACGTAATGATTAGACATCGAAGGGTGATGGGTCTTTGGGTTGTTAGAGATACGACTTGCACCGAAAATAAAAGTCACCGTTAAAAGAAAAAGGATATACCAAATAGTGAAACAGATACTTTAATTTTACTCTTAAATTCGTTCATTATAAACTCGAATTAATCAAAGATTGTTTCTAGTAAACATCGGGCAAATTGGCTCAAGTGTTTAAACACAAAGGACGATAGATTGAGCGGTGAAGACGATGGTGCATCCGGCGATTGAACCTCTGTCGTACCTCATCGGAACTTGGAGAGGTGAAGGCGAAGGTGGTTTTCCCACAATATCATCATTCAATTACGGTGAAGAGCTCAATTTCACTCATACAGGAAACAAGGTAGATCTTGCTACAAGTCTTATTATATCTTATGATTTCTGTACATAATAGCATCAATACATACTGATTTCATTATAAAGAAGAAAACTAGGCTTAAAGTTGCAACCTTTTACCTTTTTAAAGATGGAGATATGAACATGTTGGCCATAGTCTGATTTACAGTCCATATCAAGCTTCATGTCCATTACTGATTACTCCTTTTATGTTCATCCACTATGGATTGTCATGGTGATGCATAATTTCTTGGCATGTAGTACTAGATGCTTTGTATAGTCTAAACTCTTAATCATCTTACCAATATTGAAAGTATTGGCCTGTTCTAACCTTGGTTTTAAAAACTGTACCTGAGGCATGAAGGGCATAGGGCGATTGGGAAAACGCCTCGGGGCCTTGTGGCGCGCGTTATGTACATGTGAGTCAAAAGGATTAAGAGATTATGAATGGTTACTTGATGAGGAAGGCTGATATGTAAAAGAATTGAGAGATATGCAGCTTTTGGTTGTACATAGAGCAACTTTTTCTACATAAAGCTCTCGCCTCATGCCCTGTGCCTTGGCTTTCAGGACCTAAACTCCTTGGAGCGCCTCGTGCTTTTGAAATTAAGGTTTTGACAGATGAAAAAAATGTCAATTGATTGCATATTCAACTACCTAATGGTTGATATTCATACTAGGTGTTAGACTAGGTTATTATTAGGGAATAGTTTAGGGTTAATTATGTAATATTGTACTCTATATAGAGGACCCTCTTTTGTAACCCTAAACACACGATTACTCAATACAATTACAATTACATGGTTTAATTCTAGGAAAGCTCGATGAAAGTAAACACCGATGATTGCCAGATATATTTATGGTATGGGTAGTGTATTTACTTGCATATGGTATAAAGTTCTAAACTTACTTTTAATTTTCCATTAATTTCCCTACTTATGAAATGAGTTTACGTTTGCGATAGAGAAGCCCGTAATAGCTTATTCTCAGAAGACTTGGAAACTGAATTCTGGAGAGCCCATGCATGCTGAGAGCGGCTACTGGAGGCCGAAACCTGATGGAACTATTGAGGTTGTCATTGCACAGAGCACTGGTCTTGTTGAAGTGCAGGTTACTGAGTTCACCTTTTCAGATTCATGAATAATTATATCATCTTCTGTTATTCCTCATTGTTTTTAAGGTTTCTGCTGAACTTAACCAACCAACTTCACCATTTTATCATTCAAGTCCGTAAACTCTTTTTTTGTCTTATTCAAGCATATATAAAAAGGTGTATTTTTTTGTTTGATTAATCGATTAAGACCCTAAAGTTTGTTTTATCTTATTGAAAAATGAAAATTTCATTCATTTTCTATAGGTTTGAACAAAACAAAGAAAATTTTGGACTTAAATCAAATCTAACATGAACCCTATGCTTCCTTCAACATAGGTATGGCTTATGCTTGATTAATGTTGTCATCCTTTGCAGAAAGGAACATATGATGCAGAAAAGAAAGTGGTGAAGCTTCAAAGTGAGCTTGTTGGAAATGCTTCAAAGGTAATGCATTGCATTTTTTACAAGTCTTAATTAGGGGGTTGTTCCATTGATAGACTAGTTTTACAACTAATTTAAGTTTTCAATATGATTAACAGAGCGAAATTGTTGATTTGTTACACTGATGAACTAGTATTCGATGTAAAACACATTTAGAGTGTTCATGCATTTTTAAGTACATTTAGGGTGCCTTTAACCTGTTTGTGTTGTGTCAATTATTCAGCATTTGACACGTTAGAGACAAAGTATAACCAAAATCGACCCGTATGCATTAATGGGTTTGAAATTGTCACTTAAAAGATAGATCATGGAGGTTTTATAGTTTGCTCTCTTTGTTGAACAGGTTAAAGAGATAACTCGAGTTTTTACTCTGGTTAATGAAGAATTATCTTATGTGGTTGAGATGGCTACTAATCTCACCAATCTTCAACCACATCTGAAAGCTTCTCTTAAAAAGCTCTAATGTTCTTGGTTATGATCAGGTATGCTTATATATACAAGACATTTACATGTTTAAACCAAAAAAATCATTAATTCAGGAACTAGTGACCTTTTTAATGATGTTGTTGCACATGAAAATTTGACATTCTTCATGTCAGAATGAAAATAATCCTCTTTGCTAGCCAAATATGATCTGCATAGTGTCATTCTGAATGGGTTTATTTCTATAACTTGAAATATTGTTTTTCTTGAGTTTAGCAACCAACTCTGAATTAGACGTAAAACTAAGACCAGCTTACAATTTACTACAAATTTTAGCAACTTAGTTTACTTTAGCTGATTGTATTGTACATTGCTGATGCGGCACTGTGTTTAAAATTGTTATGAGGTTGCTTGATCAAGTTGTTCCATTTTGCCCATTATCTTATTGATGTTACAACTTACAACATAATATAAAGTCCACATATTTTAACTGTAAAGATTTATTTTAATGAATGGCTAGCTAGAAACTAGAAATTGTAATACACCTTGAAACACCAGAATTCCAACCCAACTTAAACAGTGAGTACCTATATTGCATAACTAGATTTCACAACTTTTGAAACTACCTTTTCATGCCAATTAACGTTTGTATCTGCTTTCATTATATACCAGATCTGACTAAAAGCATGTTGTATGACAAATTTTTTCATTCTTTTTTTCTGCCATATGATAATGTTATATTTGTCATCCAACCTGTTTTTTGTCAGTTTTGGTATACATGAAATTAAATACATGTTTTGGTGACCTATAAAACAGTTTAAATTACTATGTTCATAAAAAGTTGAACAATTATGTGATCTATTTATACATTATCACTAAAAAGATATCACATCCTTGACATATAGAAGACACCAAAACTACCACAACGCCTCAACGACCTCACCTATCAAGTGCGAACCGTTAACGTCCCTTTAAACGGGCGCAATAACATTTGCTTCAAAGAGGATTTCATATAACCCAATACATTTTATAGGGTGTAAATACTCTACGGAAAGTGTGTTTGGTCATTATCCAAGTTATTATCGCTGATTCTTATTGACTATCTAAATTTTAAACCAATGAATTCTCAACAAATGGTTCTGAAGTATGCAATTAACCCGTCTTTAACTGACCTGCACACTGTATATATCATATTTCATGAACACACACTTTGCATAATTAACAAACATGTTTTAATCATTGAATTAATAACAACATTATGGATAACCTCTGCTAATATCAAAGGAAACAGGGCTCCATTTATTTAAGATTATAGAGACTTTAAATTCTTATCCACACATTGAAAAAACAAAATAAAAATAAACCCCAATAAGTTCAACTATCAACATGAGTTCCCAGGTCAAACCATGTTGACCCTCCAGACCTCTATCAGCCCATGTTTCCCATACAAATGTACTTGATCTGCAAAACATTGATCATATTTTAGCATAACTTATAGGGTTTTGTGTTTAGGGGTGTTCACGGTTAAGTTTGGCTGGTTTTGATGAAAATTGTGGGCCAAACAGAAACTGCCAACTACAGTTTTTGGAAACGACAAACCAAGCTGACCTGGTTGGCTGGTTGGGTGGGTTGATTGGACTAGCTGGTTTGGCGGTTTAAACTGGTTTTTTTCTATTTTTTCTTTTCAAAATCGTAGTTTGTATTATCAAAACTTTTAAAATGACACATACAAATATCTGCATATTCCCAAAGTAAAAAGTAGATAAACAGAAAATGTTAAAAGTCCGGTTCCAAGCTCCAAATGTGAAAACCGAATCGCGTAAATCTTAAACCGGCCAACTTTCTTTGGTGTGGGCTGTTCGGTTGGTTTCAACTGTTTATAAAAACCCCTAATTCTATCTGGGAAATTCAGCATGATTCATGTATATAAAATTCCCCAATCATATTGCATAAAGAATAATCTTTATGTGCAGATGAAAGAATTTATATCTGTGAAAACTTTTCTTTCCTAAGTAACAAAATATCGCATGTTTAAAACTTACTTCAAGATACTCATCTAATCCGTATTTAGAACCTTCCCGTCCTAAACCAGACTGCTTAAAACCTCCAAATGGTGTCACCTATATATGATCCAACATTCCAAACAAGCAATGAAACTGAATTATAATTCCCGTAACTAAAATAAGGAATAATTACACATATGGTTCCTGTGGTATGTCTGGATTGTGGTTTTGGTCTAAGTGTGGGACTAAACACGTAATTTCCAAAAAGTGATGACCAAAACTGTAATCCAGCCTTACCAGACCACGAATGCAATTTTCTTAAAATAATAATTAATTTAGGATTTTATCAGAAACCACTTGATATCAACACACTCTCTTCTACCTCTGAAGAAAAGAATTCCTCGTTTACTCCAACAAAGCCATATTCGAGAGCTTCAGACATGCGCCATGAACGTTGAGTATTGTTTGTGAATAAATAAGCAGCTAATCCTGCAAATTTATCAAATATGTATTAATTATAACTAATCAATAAAAAATTGTAAATAATTTGTGCTTATGCGGATCTCATGGTTCTCTACTTAAATTGGTTTCGTATTGAACGCCCTTATATATATGGATCATAAATAAAAACCTGAATCAGTGTCGTTAGCAATCTGTATAGCCTCTTCTTCTGTTTTAAAACGTATAACAGGTGTAACAGGGCCAAATATTTCCTGCCTGTAATAACAAAGATTGAAGTACTAGTCAAATACACAAAACTAGAAATTCCAATTACTTGAAACCTGAAAACTATATTGTTACAATTTTTTTTGTTAACGGGTCAAATGTTGCATAAAGTGTATTCAATACTTACAACAGGTTTATTGTAAAAAATTACTAGATTATTATATTGGACAAATAGTTTTTGTAATCATATCTATTACATCAAATGTGATCCTTGCAAACTGGCGGGTCGCTTGAGAACAAAACCATCAAGAGAGGTTCACCTGCTATATCTGTGTTTTAGCGTTTGTTTTGCGAAGACAAAAATGGTTCATCAATACTTGAACCTTTTGTAGGTTAGCAAGTTTCATAAGAGATGTATTTTTACCTATTATATAATTTGAGTCGACTAGAAACAACCGTCTTACCAAACAAAAATACCGACCAAATCAACCAAAACCTTGAAGAATGCTTCATAGTTAGGTGTAATTAAATATTAATGAAAATCAATAAATATGCTCAAAGAAAGTGTTGACGGGTCAATCCAACCGACCTCACTCATTTTGACCTCACATAATAAGTGCTCATTTTCACCCAACCAACAGTGAAAGCTACTATAAAAGTTAAGATACCTTGCTATGAGCATCTCATTCTTGACATCACTTATAATTGTAGGCTCATAAAAAGTAAACCCTAGTTCATGCCTCTTACCACCCACAACAACTTTTGCTCCCTGTATCAAACAATATCATTACAATCTTCATAAAAACTATTAAAATTCTACTGTAAGATATTTACAAATAAAAATCAAACCTTTGAGATAGCATTTTGCACTAATGATTCAACCTTTTGCACAGCAGCTTCATTGATTAGTGGGCCCTGCAAATGGTGGTTGTAATAACTGAACTTTTAGAAGTTGACTTCTTTTAGTAACAATATGCATGTGTAAACTTTATTCTTTTTTTGAACAGCAAAAATTTTATTGAAAAACTAGCAATATACTGGTTACCTGGGCTACACCTTCACTAAAACCATTGCCAACTTTAAGGTTCTGAACAGCATTTATGAAGGCACTCATAAATTTGTCATAGATGCCTACAAAGATGGTAGTTTTCTTGTCATGCAAGTAAGATAAAAGTAGATGAAGGGATTTAGTATCTTATTATACATTTATACCTTCTTGTACAAGTAATCTATTTGTGGATACACATGTTTGTCCGCTGTTACGGAATTTATTTGCCAGCTGAAATGATCACAGAGTATTATGCAAGCTTTTAGATACATGACCCGTGTTTTCATATAGTAAAGCACTTTTTTTTATCATCGGTACGAAAATTTAACTCGCTTACGCTTCCTTTTAGTGCGACTTCCAGGTCTGCATCATCAAAGATTATGAAAGGTGCATTGCCACCAAGTTCAAGAGACACCTGCAACAATCAAAGTTATTTTTAAAGAGATATTATGAACATTAAGGATTGCAATAAAGTTTACAGGTACGATTAACGGTGGAACCAGAACCTCTAGGTCGCAAGTTCTATCATAAGTTCTCTTTTCTACTAAAACCTTAGATTTTACAACATAAATCCGATGAGATTGGTGACGGGAGGTCAACAGACCCCCTTCACCCCTTGTTCAATACACTTACCTTTTTAACAGTCTCAGCTGCACCAGCCATTAATTTCTTTCCAACAGCGGTTGAACCGGTAAATGTGATCTTTCGTACTAGTGGGCTCTCAAGTAGAGAACTTCCAATTTTCGGAGCATCTCCCATGACAACATTTAACACACCCTGTGATTTGGGAGTTCATAAATGAAATTACAGGATAAGCGATAGATGATTAAATGTAATGGAACAAAATCATTCGTGGATGCGTATAAGACATACGGGTGGGATTCCAGATCGAAGGGCTAGCTCAGCTGCTGCTAAGGCGGTCAACGGAGTGAGCTCAGAGGGCTTTACGACCGCAGTGCACCCACAGGCAAGAGCAGTGCCAACCTGATATTATAACAATAATCATCTAAATATTGAAACAAAAGCGATTTAGGAGGATGCATACACTAACAGTATATTTTGAGACTTGCAACCCGTTTGACCCATCTTGTTTTAGCTAAAAAACTATTATTTGACCCGTTTGAGATATGTACAGATCAAATTAACCAAACCATAAGTAAACGAGTCAATATTCTACCTTTCTGGTGATCATTGCCAACGGAAAGTTCCATGGTGTGATCACGCCAACCACACCAACAGGCTGCAAATTAAAAGAATCACTCGTAATGTTGAATCTCAAAAAGACATATGCAACAATCAAACTGAAATCATGTAGAAGTTTTTATATTCATATTTTAAATTGGATTATGCATGCAACACCTGTTTTAGAACAAACATGCGACGGTCAGGCAGTGGTGATGGAAGTATATCACCATATACGCGTTTTGCCTCTTCTGCAAAGAACTCGATGAAATTAGCCCCATATACAACCTGCAAAAACTTGAGAATCTCAAATGTGCATTTGTTGCGAAACATGAATGATTGTGTTCAATCTGTTTGATTTTTGTACCTCTCCAATGGCTTCTTTTAGAGGTTTTCCTTGTTCTAGAGTTATAAGTTGCCCAAGCTCTTCTTTGTGTTCAATCAATAAGTTATACCTTAAATTTTACATTTTTGCAAAATTAGCAAATTAAACACGAGTAATCGAGTATTACAAGATATCAAGAAACAAAATAACATGAGTATCGAGTCATCGATATTTGATACCATTTGCGAAGGCGATTACTCCTGTCAGTAGCAGTAAGCTTGCTCCAATCTACACAGTGGATTTGACAATTTAACATGTCAAGAGATGCCATGAATGTACGGAAATTAATATACGATAACAACATGATGACGTAAATGTGACACCCCGTATTCCAGGTTAACGTCGTCAATTCAACGTTCGTTACTTCTACGTTCTTTTATGATTTAGTTGACTTTTTTTTACTTGTTAGGTGATTAAATTAATTAAGGTGATTTAGGTTTAGATTAGTTATATAATTTAAAGGAACCATGAGACATTTCATTAAAGTCGAGTGACTAGTTCCACAATTACACAAATTTGTTTTCAATTATATGACATTCCACAGAACCCACAATTTCACATTTGCAAAAAACGTTTCCCATGGTAACTTCTCGCAAGCCCTAATCCTCGTCTAAACTTGCACGACGACTACCACCCTTCCCTTCCATCTTTACGGCAGCAACTGTTCCCTGCCGTGTTTCGCTTGGCAGCCCCGGGCAGCCCTCCCTGGACGAGCAATACACCCCCGGTAACCACGAACATAACCGAACGACTGGTACGGTAAGTTTCTTGCTTGTCTTACATGTTCGGATTCGTTGCGGGATGCACGTTGTTGTATTTCGTGCGTTCGAATACGTGAGATCATCGCATTCATGTTTTGCGATGTGTATACGCTTCTGCGTATACGTATATTTTCTGTTTTCATGCGTGTTGCGGTTGATACGTGTCGCGGTTTAGTGGCGGGTGTCCTTGGGTGAGCCGAGAATGGGTTGGAGCGCATTTGGATGTGGGTTATGAAGTGTGTTTATGTGTTGTGTGTGTATGTATGATGCGATGTGTGTATGTATGAATCTTGTGTGTGTAATACTTCTGCGATTTATGTGTGTGTGCGTATGCTTGTTGTTCAGCCGAGAGTTAGTAGATGTGAATATATACAATTGTGTATTCATGAGTTTTGGAATGCATATGTATGCATGGTGAGATATGTAAATATATGTGCCTATATATAATTGTGTGTTCCTGTGTATGTGGATAGCTATCTAGGAGTGTTCTTGTATGGTTGCTATGAATAGGTGGGTTTTCAAATTAAAAGTGGGGTTATGGTCGTTGGGTGCAGCCGAGGAGTTAATGGAATATATATTATATGAGTTTCTAACTAAAAGTAAGGGTGTGTTTATGGTGTTTTTATATTGTATGTGAATGCATATGTGTACTCATGTATGTAATGTGTGTATGCATATAAGGATTTTAAACAGCTAGGTGATCTTTATTATATATTGTGTGCCTTGTATATTTAACATGTATAATATATATGTAATACGAGTCATGCATGTAAGTGTATGGGGTATGTCGACATTGGTTTTGTGGGATGGAT
>BJCM01062105.1:0-20601 GCA_018326385.1 Flaveria bidentis | reverse complement strand
AAGTAGCAATTCATGTCAATGGTTATGAATTATACAAGTTTATAGAACACATATAGCTACAATCAAACCTTGACCAAGATTAAGATTACAAGTTTATAACGATCAGCCAAGTGTACTTGGTTCCCATGATGAACAATTCATACATCATCAGGAGCCGACAATACATCGGCTTTAGCACCAAATAGGCTTGTCAGGCCCATAGATCTATGACGTCGCCAGTCTAACAATAGTTAATGATTGTTAACGTATAATGTATCTCATATAACACTCACAATAATATCAATAACCATGACAAAAAGTAAATATGAATTGTATGTGCATTTACAAGTATCAAGATATTTACAATTATAAGTTTATAATGTTAACATGTTTCACCCCAAAAGGTTTGAAATAAAGTAAAAAGGGGGCATGAAGAACTCACATGAAAAACTCACAAGTATAGTGATGGTTGTAGGGTACATAAGAAAGCTTGGATATCAAGAGTCAAAGGTGATGTCCTAAATGATAAAAAAATACAATAACGTAAGGTCGGAATTCATTACAAGAAGTTAGGACATTTAGAGAATGCTAAAAAACGAAAGATAGATTGAAAAAGAATTATTGCATAAATTTTAGATTCTGGACAGAATGTTTGATATGTGTTTGAACATGTTTTAAAAATAACAAACGGTTTCATAAAATCATAAAAATTTATACTTGACTATTTCAAAGTCTCCCGGACAACTTTCATTCAAAAACATTTTTATGAAAAGATCTGTAAATAGGTCAAAACAACAGCACAAGTCAGAAGGTGCTGAAATGCACACTTATCTTATGAAGGCAATTGTTGAGTTGTCCGATTGATTTTGAAGGCGTATAAACTATCGTTAAAAGATAACTCAATGAACTTGATATTGGAGTCTAATTTTACTCAAATTTAGTTTGTTATGATCAAGTTATAGTCGGTTGAAGTCAGATTATATATTCTGCCAAAATTATAGTAATGCACTTATGTGCACTTTTAAAACTATTAAAGCATGAAACGGAAACACATTTACTATGTTGATATATATATGATATATTAAACTTCATTTGAGTTATATAAAAATATTCCAAAACTTCGGCATAGCCATCACTTGTGGAAATAATCTTATGGAATAACCGAATGCGGCGGCATAGCCGTCTATATGCAAACGGGATTCTTTGTTTATATTAGTTTTATTTAGGAATGTTAGTGATTGTTATAAGGTTAGTGAATGTTAGAAGGTTAATGTTCAAATGATAATGATTAAATTTAAAAGAGATTTAGTAGGAGAAAGAATAAAAGTAAAAACATAAAGTCATGAGAACAATTAAATGTTAGAATGATTAAAATAATATAGAAATATATAATATAAAAGCAATATAAGATTACCTTAGTATTAGAAGATTTTTGAAACTACTCGTCAAAAAAAAAATTCTTGAAATTGATTATAACCAAATAATGATGAAAGGTTTGTGTGAGAGATTTTTAGAGAATGAGCAAATGAAAAATAAGACCTAAGCTTTATTTTTGTAGTTGAGGTTAGAAGAATGTTATTAATGGTGTTAACGGTGAGTTACAAATCTTTTAAAAAGGGTTATGATTTTGAAATAAATATATGATTAAATAAAATAAATAGATAAAAAAATAATTAGAATTTAAACTTTTAATTTATTAAAACCTTAATTTTAATTTAATCGATATTTTTTCTTATAAAATCTTTATAACTCTTATAAAACTTGTAACTTTATAATTTGATGATTTATTCTCAATAATTAAAATTCATAATTACTAATAAAACTTTATAAGTTTATTAAAATTCATTTTATAACTTTATAAGTTTTAATAAGTCTTTTCCATTTAGTTATTTATTGTAAAATGATAAATAAAGATTTATACTTTTATGAAAAAGATTTATTTATAAATAAATAAATTACTATTCTTTGTTTAAATGACAAAATGAAGAAAACAAATTTCAATATTGCTTAAATTGCACATTTAACTCGTTTGGTTCAATAAAATAAATAATAAAAATTTTAAATATTAAATTTTCCATCGTATGAAAGTTCAAAGTAAGTTCGGGTTTGGTTTCATAATTTTGAAATTCGACGGATGTTACAATTAGAACTTTGTCACCCATGTATACACTCATACTAAATGAAAAGTTAAGATTTTTTCAAAAAACAAGTAGCCATCTATCTTAGTATTAGCCCACTTAAAAGATTTGTATTTATTTACACATAAATTACTCAATAACATTATACAAAATGTAAAGAAGTAATTGATATCATTATGACCAAACACAAATGATAGTTAGTCAAGCATTATACAAACAATATGAAAGTTTACCACCACTAATGTATTTATTATCATATCTCCACTTTGGAAGTGGATACAATTAAAATGTAACTGCAATCATGACTTCCAAATAAACATTATATTGTTGTTTCTGTTAAGGTATTTTTTATTTTATTTAATATTATATTGTATTTAATAAGAATCGAAGTAATGATTTCATTTCAATAACCGTTTTATTTGGTTATTGTGATGTATGCATATGAATAGTATGGTGTTTCAAATAGCTTAATTGTTTGAAACTAGTTTGAAAATAACTAGCTTGCAATTGATTTGTATAAAAACAAGAAAGCTGTACCGGATCTTATTTTATTTTTAGTTTTGTTTTATGTACACATATAAAATTAAATTCACATATATAATTGTTTGTAAGTGGTGGATGTTTACGGTCCATTTACTCTATTTACTCGTTATTTTTTTTAACAATGAAAATTCTTACTAACAGAAGAAAAGAATATTCTAGCCAAAAGCCAGAAAACATACATACGTACTAGCAACAAACCACTCAAAGGTGGGATATTACAAGAATTACACCAAGATGACCAATATACAACTTGAATTTTTTATCCTCTTTTTTACTCAAAGGAATCCGAGCGCCTTAAAACTATCTTAATCTTTACGCGTCATTTAATATAAAAAATAACTATATATCTTCTAGTTTTGTCCTAATTTTAGCCCAGTATCCAATACTAATTGTTGTACACTCGCCTTAAGTCTAAAGATGTCCAAATAGTTCGCATACAAACAGGGGCGAAGGATAGTGAGGGCTGGGGGGCTCTTTTTTTGCCGGTAGTGTTAATTTTTAGCCCGTTAGTGTAAATTTTTGGCACGGTAGTGTAAATTTTTATATAAATATCGAGTTCGTCCCCTAAAAAAATTTAATTTCGCCCCCGCCCCCCCTACGGAGATGTTCAAGCTCCGTCACTGCATACAAAAATCCTTAAAAAGTTGTTCGATTTCAACTCGTTTACAGACCGAACCAGATCAGTTAGGGTCATTTATAAACCGGTCACAACTCATTTACAAACTAAACCCAGACACGTCCTACTCGCTTACAAACCAAGCGAGCACAAGTTAAACATGTTCGACTCGATTCAGTTTGGCTCAATTTCTCGTAAAGTCAAAAAAAAATAAGAAACACTAAAAAGTAAAAATGTTTGAATGTGAATTAGGGTACTTGATTGGAACGTGGAAAACGAGAAATTCAGAAGAACGAAGTGACGTCGCCGCACTCACCAAACCCCAAATCTACAGCAATAAATAAGATCGTCAAATTATTTGATTATTCATTGATCTCTTCGTTGAAAACCCATCAAGATTTCCGATCATTATCACCGGAGATTCAGAGATTCCTCCGCCGGTGACGGTGGTCGACGGAGATTTTGTCCGATATTCTGCACCACATAAAAGAAACGAAGCGAATAGGGCCCTACAGAAATCAGCTAACGCTTCTTTATCTACCGCTTACGATTCTTATCTTCACTCTCATCCATTAATCTATAACTCTTGTCGTCTTCTTTATCCACCAAAAAAATATACAATATTCGCCCGCAACACCCTTCTTATCCCCCCACACCCTCACCTTCTTCCCTGTGATGCTCATTTCACCGCCTTTGTTCATCGATCGTTCATAAAGCCTCCATCTTTACTCGATTCGAACAAGGGGTTTTCGGAATTCGACTGTTAGGGTTTCAATATGTCTCTAATTGGGGCTCTTTTGAGCATCTTACAAGGGCCTACTTTATGGAACGCGTTGCCGGATCTTATGGTGTTCATCGCACCGCTGTGGATTGCGGTTCTTTTTGGGGTTTTGGTTGGGTGGGTGTGGCGACCCACATGGGCGAATTCCGCTATCAACAATTTAACAATCCCGTCGAACAATTATCCATCAATCGACTTCGTTTCGTCGATTCCGACGTTTAATTCGTTGAAATCGCAACTACCAAGTTGTTTTTTCGCGTTTTCCGATAATGGGTCGCCGGAGGTTGCTTCATCTGGTTCGTCTTCAGCCTCGTTTTCCGATAGCAGGTCAAAGTTTATAACTTTTTCACTTTTAAGTAACGTATTTGGGCAAAATCAGTTACAGATGAATTGATGATGTTCAATTGAATTTGATTTTGTGTGTTCAGATTGTCCAAATTGGATGGAGAAAGTAAGAATTTTGTGGGAGATGGTGATTTGAAGCATTTGTCCAACCTTGTTGCAGAGAAAGATGGAGGTCCTGATTGGATGAAGATGATGGATAGGGCAACTTCTGACATGATCTATCAAGCATGGAAGAGAGAGCCTGAGGTAGCTTTGTTGTTGAGATAATTTCATTATCTATCAACAATGTATGATTGATTGATTTAGATATATAGTTGATAGTCTACTGTGAGTAATTGAGTAATTCTGTTTTGGTATGTGATGTTAAAGATTGGACCTCCACAATATCGGTCGCGAACTGTGTATGAAGATATGGCTCCTGAAATGATGAGGGATTTCTTTTGGGATGATGAGTTTCGGTTGAAATGGGATGATATGTTATTAGAAGCCGAAACTATAGAAGAGTGCACGAATAGTGGAACAATGGTGGTTAAGTGGGTTCGTAAGGTATGAACTTAGATTCTTTTTCGTGTTGTTATGCTATTAGTTTGTCTGCTAACTAGCTTATGGACTTACATGCTACACTTGGTCTTGCAGTTCCCATTCTTCTGTAGCGACAGGGAGTATGTAATTGGTCGACGAATATGGGACTTGGGGAGCACCTACTACTGCGTTACAAAGGTAAGAAAATGAAGATATTTTTGTGATGTTTTTTGATAAATTCATTATGCATAAGCGTATGTTCCCCGTCATAACCCATAAGTTACACTTTACCTGTTACCATTGGTTTAACAAGGTATTGATGGGCACGGGTTCTTGCGGTAACTAAAAAGGAAGTTCATTATTTGTTAGCTGTTACTATAACATTACCATAAATAGAAACCTGGAAGTGAAGTAAACTCCAAATAAACATTGAATGGTCCATGATCATATTTAGAAAGAACTTTATCGCCAAAAGTTAGGTTTCCGGTTAACGATAGGAAATTAATGTGCTTGATATTGTTGTTCGACAAGAAATGGTGTTTGATGTTCATATGAAGGACTTGTTGATTATTGTGATTTCGTTCCTGATATATGATTATATATATGAAAAACTGAAAATTAGGACTGTACTTGTTTCAGGGCGTACAATATCCATCTATACCACGCCATACTAAACCAAGACGTGTTGACTTGTACTATTCAAGTTGGTCGATTCGTGCAGGTATCAAGCCACCTCATGCTTAAGATTTCTCTTTAAGTAAACTACCTACTTACCACTTATTTTACCATAATGCGAGTCTTTTACGCTACACAAAAAGATCAAAGATGTGTATCTAGTTATTACATGTAACATCATAAGAGTTTTCTTTTACAATTCCAAACACCGGCTTATTAGTGTATTAACATGATTACTAACTAGTCGTGTAATTGGTTAATTAACAATGACAGTTGAATCAAGAAAAGGTGATGGACAAATGAGTGCATGTGAAGTACTGCTATTTCACCATGAAGACATGGGCATCCCATGGGAGCTTGCAAAACTCGGTGTTCGTCAAGGAATGTGGGGAGCCGTGAAAAAGATTGACCGCGGTCTACGTTGGTACCAAAAACTCATGGATTCAGGGGCGCCTTTATCTCATTGTGCTCACATGGCCCATATCAACTCAAAAATAAGCCCCGAACGTATGGAATACCTAGTGAACACATCAAACGATTCACAAGAAATAGAAACTTGTGATCAAATCGCGAATGATGAGAAGCCATCAGGGAAGAATGTTCAAAAGCTTATGGTGGTTGGTGGAGCCATTGCACTTGCATGCACCATTGATAGGGGGCTGCTGACAAAAGCAGTTATATTTGGAGTTGCAAGAAGATTTGCAAAAATGGGAAGAAGGTTGTGAATTGTGGGTTGGTATACTCATCTTCTGACATGGGATACAATTGTATTTGTTTTACTCTTTTTTTTTTTTTTTAATATTCTGTTAGATTCATGTTGCAGCTTATGATCATGATGATGAGAGAGTATGATAGTATCCATGTATTTAGTATAAATGATCCTTTTCATGCTGCTGGAATAACAGGAAAAGTCTATTTTCTTGATTTTTATTTCACATTAGGTTTTTCTTGTTTAGCCCTCCGGACCCTATTGTTAAGTGGAATTTTTGTTGAGTATGTTTGTTTGTATTTATTTCGTATTAGTTTGAATGTAAGTGATGATTTAGTCATCATAGTGAGGGTTCGCTTACCTTTTAACTTCATCGTTTTAATTGTAAATGTCGAGATCTATACTGAGACTCGTTCTTTCATGAGATTAACACATCAGTGGAAGAGTAACTGTTATACCAGGTGTTCTAAAATATGAGAGCTTATTAGAGCGGACGAAGTCCTTCTTGTTGCTGGGAAGCTCAATCCCGCATCAGGTATCAAGACGAAGGGGTGGTGTTCTTGATCTCCCAATCCCCTCCATTCTGATTTCCTCTCGTCACAAAAGTTTCTTCAATATGGTGAGTGGTTCCCACTTCCGCTTCTGATTACCACCTCTCGAGGACCATGGGATGATGTTACCGCCAGTACTGATTGCTACCTCGCTGCCACCCCAAGTCCCCAACCCCCGACCCACGTCTTCTCTTACACACCTTGTCCACCATTAAGGTTCTTAGAGTTGATGGGAGGCGACTAAAGTAACTGGAAATATAAGTATAAGGTTGAGGGAGAAAGCAAAGAGAATTTTAAGGTGTATTTGTGTACACGGAGATCATTCCCGCTTACCTCGTAATTATCGTATTTCATGATATGTCGATGTCATGTATGATGGTGCGAGTGATCCCAAAAGAATTTGTTATATTATTGGGTCCTACCCCTAGGGTGTGCTCAATTAATGGCCAAGATTGGTGATAATTAAACCGAATTTGTATTTCGGTTATGCTTTAATCGGTTTTGATTGGGTTCAAGCCTTCGATTTAACCGGTTTTAAACCGAACAATAAACACCCTGAAAATACCTAGATGTATCACTCATCTTTACCAAACCAAGACCCTAAATTGGTTACAACAAGAATTAGAAGTTATATAATCAAACAAACAAATTTTATATTACAAATAAACAATGATCATTACAACTTAAACATCCGACTGTTATACAATTATATTAATCAGTCATCTTTCTCAGTAAAAGAACCAAAACTTCTTAAGATCCTCCACAAAACTCATCTGAATACGATGACAGAATCTTAATGAAACACCAGCGACTCAAAGCAGTGAACCCCATCAAACTCCGGTGCCCACCGTGCAGAACAACCACCCTTGCTCCGGCGATCGGCGGTGCTACCACCGTTATGATGCTTCACCTTCTTTAACTCATCTTGAACAACAGTACCTGCAGAAGCAGGATAGTTTGTCTTGAAGAACCTCAAAGATTGACCCAAGTATTCAGCAGATAAAGCATCGAAAGAACTGAAGATAGAATTCATCGACCGATCTTTGATTATTGTAAACGGATTAGTTTGATTTTGTGTGTGAAGATTGATCGATTGATGGGATTATGGGAAAATTTATATAGAAGAAATGAGAAAACAGAGGTTGAATAGCTGCAGGTGCAATGTTTTGAACGCATTGAGGATATTATAAATAAAGGTTGATTTGAATATGTAGATAGTTTTATTGAATCATACGTAAAGTTTAGTGGATGATAGATAAGGAATCGGTGGTGTAGCGAAATTGTAGGGTATTGATTGTTATGAGTTGTCGTCATCGATGAATTGATGCGATTACCGAGTGGAGTGAGGTGTTGGATGTCGAGCTGATGGTTATCAGTGCCACTTGACCAGTGATGTCAAACTGGACGGCTTTCATATGCTTCTTTTCTCACATAGTTTATACATTTATAACATATTAATTGTTGAAAAAAATGTAACTCAATTCTATAAAAGCGGTTATAATAGCAACCGTTAGTCTTCTGCTCTAATAATATGAGAATGATTGATAGTTTGGGATTGTGATTATTATTGTTAGAGATTCATACCTTAAGTAAGAGAGTTTTTGATAACATATCCTACTTGATATTATTTTTCGGTGAGTTAGATTTGAAAGGTCTAAGGGTTGGGTGTGAAAGGGCATGTGTTATACATGCGTGAAAGGGTTTGGTATGAAATTCTCACAACGTGAAAGGTGTGACGCACCACCCCCAATCCCATGTGAAAGGGGACGTGAAAGGGTTGCGCGTTTTTGCCGTGAGATTTATCATATAAGGGGAGGGGTGTTCGAAACCATACCAACCAATCATAACTAATGATCAACCTATATTTTTTTATCAACGATCATGACCGTCAACTTTATAACTTCTATGTAACATAATTATCTATGATAAAGTTATGTTTAAACCTAACTAAATAAGTAGGTTGCGCGAGGCGTCGCGTTTGCAAACTTTGTTACGTGTGTTATGGTGGTGACATTAACGCGGTTAAGTATATGATAGAGACATATAAAGTTGTGATGACTCAGTCCCGGAGATCGAAACATACAAAACATTGATATAAAGGTATCAGTATTTTTCGGTCGGTATCAGTCTTGTTTTTTCACGGTACTAGCATATTATCGTAAATCAATATGACTTACGATACCCAAAAAATTACCCTATTTTGAATACAACTCCGTTTCTAATAAAATTTATACAGGGATTAGAAAAAACGTTAAACACATCTACAAATTAATATTTACATATAATAAAGTTTAAATTATTGAAGAAAAAAAATCAAATTACTATAAAAGTTAATGACAGTGACACATCAAGAAAAAATTAAACACAACCATAAAAACTTAACGGAATAAAAGGTATACAATTTTAAAAAGTTATTGAAGAAAAATCAATTTATTATAAAAACTACTGAGATATAACTGTAGCTTATATATAGAACAAAAGATTAAGTTGAAAGTTTCATGAAATTTAAAGGTTTAGTTTACAAATTTTGAATGGTGGAGTGGTGGTTCGTGAAATATACCATAGACATTGTTAAATGAAGGTATGTAGAATTATCTGCATAAAACAATGATAATAATGAAATGTTTCAAGTCTTAAAACAATTTTTAGATACTTAGGAGCCATTATCATCATTTATGTGTTGATTACATTGGCAAATTCAAATATATAATTCATATAGTTACTGATGCTCTAACTTTATACAAGAGAACACTAAAAGTTTTCGACTCATATCAAGTTGGTCACATAATATAAACATGATACAAAACATTTGTTGTTGTAATTGATAAAAATAATGATAACACTAATAAGGATAGACTGATGGATAAATAATATGTTTTTGATGATTTACTTACCACATTGATGTTGGCAAGCAGTGTATCTTTTTTAGCACCAATAATAGTAAGTAGTAGAATTAGAAATTTGTAAGTGAATGGTCATAATAATATACAAAAATAAGATAATAACTTAACTAAAATTATCTAAATAAAAATATTAAACTAATCAAACAAATGTCGCATATTAACTAAATAAAATAAAATTAAAAACAATACATTCTTAAACTAAGTTTAATAAACAAACAAAATATAGGTAAATAAAAAGGCACACTTAAAATATTAATTATTATTTATTATTAAGTATTTCACATATTAAAAAAAATGATTTTGAGCAAAAACCGTAAAATTTTGTATGTTAGACTATTTGTAGACTGTAAAAGAAAGACAAACAAAATTAATATAGAGGTAAAATATCAAATATATCTTTACCTTCTCTTAATAAGTCTTTGATAATTGGGGTAGGTCTAAGTTACAGTCGGTCGCGATCTTTTGAGGCTTATTTTAAATTTTAATCCTCATTTAAACACTAATCATTAGGGTTTCAAGGAGACAATTGTCTCCGACCTTTGGAACAAAATTTTAATCTATTTTCAGCTTTTGAAACTCTCTAATCATTAATTAATCAAGAATTCATATGCCCCCGTTGAAGATTAAAGAGATCGTGATGAAGATGAAATAATAAACCATACATGATCATTTTCGGGTGGATGGTTTGTGATTTGAGCGTGCTTTCTTATGTTCTTACCTAGTTATGACATAAACTTTTATTGTTTAAAAACTTTTCTTTGTTTATGTGTTTTGAATCATGTGTGAATTAAAGATTCATATTAGTTGATTTGATTATCGCTTCTCAAGTGATCGGTTTTACATTGTTAACTATTGAGTAATAATTAAGGTATTATCATTAATTGGTGATTGCAAGTAAAGTTTCTAGATTGTGACATTAGTTAGTTTACTAATTAATTTACATAATCAGATATTGAGTTGGTGATTACTATTCAACATATGTGATAAACAAGTTATGTTTACGTATTTCAAAATTAGATGAAACATAGGTTGCGCATTTAATTACATTTCTAAACCCCGGTGGTGATCTCTTTTATCTCATTAATTTCAATTCAAGTTCAAGTTTTCGTTTTGCTTCGTAAAGTAGAAATTTCTAAGTTAAGTTCATTGACCTCTAATTTCCAGTCCAGTGACAATAGAAAGATAAGTAGTTTAGTTTAAGTTAGGTAGTTTAGTTAAATAATCAAACGAGTTGTGCAACACTAACCATATGCTTTTTGTGGATATGATATATGAAATACCCTAGCTAGCTAAGTTAATTAGGTTTTTGCATGACCACAATGACATGTCATCAATAACGTGTCTAAATTTTCTCTATCTCAAACACCTTTGATCCAATCTTGTTTATTAGGATTATTCAGATATAGAATCCATTCCTTACAATCGGGTCAAAAAAGGCATGTTCTAAGTTCAAACACACAACATGTTGCTAACACATGCTATGAGTAATCAAGGGTATTAGTGCCTGTTCAGAAAGACATGGTGTCGCGATAAAACATATGATGTCGCGATAAAACATATGGTGTCATGATGCTATTATAGCACCTTAGTGTTACCAACTATAGAATCACTTATTGTGATGAAAAAGCAGGTAGAATGATGAAGAAATGACAAATGAAACATGATGGAATGTCATGTGATAAGAAAGAACATTTTTTGAGGAATGGATGAAGGGCAATGTTACGCATGTGAATATTGTCTGATGATTGATTATTAGTGTGAATACAGATAGGATTTTCATCGTCTTCCTCTTGTATTGCCCCACCCACCTTTATTTTCAAATGTTGCCGTTATTAACTTTAAACAAAAGTGCTTTTGCTATTTACATTACATATAATCACTTTATTTGGACCTTGTAACTAATCAAAGTATACATTTGTCTTTATTCGTCATTTCTTTAAGCAATTTCACTCAAGTCCTCATCAAATCCGGAATAAAAGTGTAGCCACTTTTGTTACTCTTCAATTCACCACTTCTTCCTCACAACCTTTACTAGTAGCATCTCAAATTTCAAGATTCATCAAAGTGTAAATGTTAGAATTACCCAAAGGAATAGAAGTAGTAAATAAGAAAATTCCCAACAACTAGCTTTCAACACGATTAAAACCTATACTTATTTATTTGAAGAGTACATCAATTACCATCAGGATATTCTCTTAAAGATTGACATAAAGCTTAATCAAAAAGATAAAAAGACTAGACATCAGTACAACTTAAAATCGACATAACTTTCGCTCTGTTTAGAATTACTATGCACATAAGTAGTGAACAAATATACCTTAACGAGGAAAACACTCTGACCAGCTAAAATACGGTTTGTATTAATTACCGGTTAACTCTCAGTTACTTCTCTTTTATATAGAAAAGCATACATCTTTAACTTTATGGTGTTAACTTATACATTTAACATCAATCACATGCCGTCAATTTCAAATTTCAAGATTTAACAAATTTAGTAAGGAGTTAACTACACGCACCCTCCCTTGTAAACATCAGATCAAGCAGATCTTTTTTGTTTAATAATGTGAAAAGGAGGAATGTAACTCATATGACAAATCAAAGATGAATGCATAACACATAGATCAAGTCATCAAGAGCATATGAGATTATGATATAGTTCAACACAACCCATTTAAGGTAAACCCAATTTACCACAGTAGGTTTTGTTTGTAGTGAAAACAGGCCCATGCCAAAATACCATAGAAGACAGACTGGACCTGAGTTAAGAACCAGATCCTAGAAGATCTAGGTCTGGTCACAAGCCACTGGTTCCAGCACACCACCCTTGTGGTCACTCACTCACTCATTCACTCACACTCACACTCCCACTTCTTTTACTGCAAAAACCAAACACCTGCCTTCTGCTACTTCCAATCATACATACCCCTTAGGCCCTTACCTCATCTCATCTCATCTTCTTCACCACCATCATCACATCATCAATGGAAGCTTCACATTTCTCTGCATATCTCACCCTCTTCTTCATCGGTAATAATCTCTCATTGTATCATTACTATCATCACTTATCAGTTATCAATTATCACCCCCAATTTCATGTTTAATTTCCCCCTTTTTATCATTTGATTGTTTCTTGAAACTTAAAAATCAAATCTTTTTTCTAGGGTTTCTGTTTCCATCAATGGTGATTTCAGTAGGAATCAACTACGGTCAGATCGCCAACAATCTCCCCTCACCGGAGCACGTGGTACCGCTGGTGAAAGCCATCGGCGCCACCAGAGTCAAGCTCTACGACGCCGACCCCAAAGTCCTCAAAGCTTTCGCCAACACCGGCGTCGAGTTTACCGTCGGCCTCGGTAACGAATACCTCTCAAAGATGACAGATCCATCAAACGCCCAACAATGGGTCAAATCAAACGTTCAAGCCTACTTACCGGCGACCAAAATCACCTCCATTGCCGTCGGCAACGAAGTTTTAACCTTCAACGACACCTCACTCTCCGACTGCTTACTTCCGGCGATGCAAAGCGTCCACAAAGCTCTCGTGACCCTCAAACTCGACAGTCAAGTCACCGTCACCACCGCACACTCCGTCGCCATTCTCCAAACCTCATACCCACCGTCCGCCGGAGCTTTCCGTCAAGATCTAAAAGGGTGCATATCTCCGATTCTTGACTTCCTATCGAAAACATGTTCTCCGTTTTTGATCAACGCGTACCCCTTTTTCGCTTACAAGGCAAATCCCAAGCAAGTGTCTCTTGATTTCGTTCTGTTTCAGCCCAACGCCGGAGTTGTGGATCCGGCGAACGGTTTGCACTACGACAACATGTTGTTCGCTCAGATCGACGCTGTGTACGCCGCTTTGGGCCGATTGGGGTATAAAAAGACGCCGGTGCAGATATCGGAGACGGGGTGGCCGTCGAAGGGGGATGAAGATGAGGTCGGAGCGTCGCCGGAGAACGCGAAGAAGTATAATGGGAACTTGTTGAAGATGATCGGTGAGAAAAGGGGAACTCCGGCGAAGCCTAATGTGGATCTGAACATCTTTGTGTTTGCAATGTTTAATGAGAATTTGAAGCCGGGGCCGACGTCGGAGAGGAATTATGGGTTGTTTAAGCCTGATGGGACGCCGGCGTATGGGCTGGGGTTCACCGGAATTGGGGTCTCCGGCGGTAATTCAACCGGTGGTGGTAGCGGTGGTGGTGGTGGTGGGCCGTCGGTGTATTTGTCGCCGCCGGCGAACTCGTCTAGTGGGTATTTGGCGATTTCTTCGTCGACGGTGAGTTTTGTTTTTTTTGTTGAGGGTGTTTTTGGGGTGGGGTTTGTGCTAACGTGCGCGTGTCGTGGGTGGGTGAATGATTAGGTAACACGTAGGCAGGGTAAAAAGAGTAAATAAATATATTTTTATAAACGTTATAGCTGCAAAATGTAAAGCGTAGAAGCTAGAAAGCTAAAATTCACTTCTATTTATTTAGAAACTCTTTGACCTTTGTCCGGGGGCCTAATACGGTGTCGTTTTGCTGATTTCACATGGCAAATGTGTCACAACTACATACATAGGAAATTCTATTGCAATATAGTAGTAGTATGATGATAATTTTAATATGTTTATTATACGATTAAATTTGTTTAATTAAAAGTAATTTCATTTCGAAGGTTACATTTTATATTTTTTTTTGTTCGTAAAAACATATTAAAAAAATTATAGACATGAGATATAAGTAGTAAAGCATGTTGTTTTCATGTTTGATATTGTTAATCGCGTCATCTCATTTGATTGTTTGAATTTTTGTACTGTCTGAATAACTGTTGAATTTCTTTACGAGCATGAATTCAGTCAATTCATTATAGTTTTAGTTTCTTTATTTTCCAACCGTATTTGTTATGAGATTTAACTCTAATAGTTTGTGTGTATCAAGTTGTAAGATGATAAAATTCAGAGTTCAATTCTATTAAATTTAATGTATACCGAAGATTTTAGAGCGGCCCACATGAAATCCCTTGCGTGTCAATAAATCATTTGTACAAATAGGAAATAAGGTTGTTATGAAATAAATTTTATGTTAGTAATCAACCTCCAAGTGAAGTTAGCATATAAGTTTGTGGCTTGTTTATTTACTAGACTAGAGTTAGCATATAGGGTTTGATTTAATCATATATTATGGATATGATGTAATTGCAGGAAAGAATGGTATGGAGCACCTGGAGAAGATTATGCATGGGATTAACCTTAATGGTTGGGTATTTGATGGCTTAAAGTATGAATGAATTGTGTTAGAAAATTTGAAATGAAGAGACAACATAACATGTTCTGTTTCTTTTGTATTATGGAAAATGTGGTGTTGCTCTTCACTCCTTCTTGTAGTTTGGCAATTCTTTAATTAAATCTTGTGTCATATGTGCATCATTTCCAATGTGTTTTGTTTAGCATGAAATTAATGGAGTTTCCCAGGTTTACCTTGTATTGGGAGTTTCAAACTTTCAATGCACATGACTTCAAGAATATTGTAAGGTTACATTATATAACAATTAACATTTTCCTTCTCAAACTAAACATTTTGGTTGCTCACATAAGGTTGGGGAGTGGAAGGAGGGTGGAGCTTTGTATGATTGAGATGGCTGTGAAGCGTAAAGGCGGTATCGCACAAACACCACAACCACTAAATGGAACTTTTGCGGTGTGTCCATGCGATTGGTGATAAAGACAAAGAAGGAACGACTAGATGCGATGAGTGACACGACACCTTATCACCTCCCTTCACCTTAGCACCTTTAACTAAAGGGAATTCGTGCTAGTGAATGTGTTGAACTCTTATTTTGTCTAATTATTATTTTTGGAAAATTTAACCCCTTTAATCTTTAATTACGTGCTGGTAAGAAAATACCAAAAAAATAACCCTACAATGAGATTCTAGCTTTGTCAACCACATGATATAATCTTTCATTATAATCGTTTTCTTCTCATGCAAACCAATCACGAAATCATAAAAGTTAAAGTTATATTTTTCGTGATTGAGTCGCATGATAAAAGAAATAAACATTGCCACGTAGCTGGCGAGTTTTGAAAACTAAAATTGCATGTCTATG
Organism: Flaveria bidentis; assembly: GCA_018326385.1. NCBI lineage: Eukaryota > Viridiplantae > Streptophyta > Magnoliopsida > Asterales > Asteraceae > Flaveria > Flaveria bidentis. The sequence goes on along the minus strand of BJCM01062105.1, from coordinate 4,755 downwards.
TAATTTTACTTGTTAATATAGCTCAAGTTTTTATTCTTTAACAAAATTAGAAAAAAGGTTAAAGTTTAATTAGACAAGGCTAGTTAAAGTGATTTTTTTGGCATGAGGAGGAACAGGGGAAACAACCCATGTGCAGGAGCCAAGGGGGTTGATTTTGCAAAATCATATTCAGATTACATCACATGAAAAAGTTGGTGAATAAGAGTAATAAAATATTTCAACTTTCCCTAAACTTCCTGAAATTGTATCATGCCTTTTGTCTATTCCTAATTTTAGTTATGGGTTTTGAATATTATTAAAAATTGGTTCGAGTAATTTAATAACATTATCATATTGATAACAAGGGCCATCTCTGAGAACTTTAAACTTTTTTTAGCCTGTTCAAGTATAAAATAAACAAGCACTTGTAATATATGGTAAAATAATCCGTATGTGATATGTATATGATATGAAATTAACTATTATACCAATAAACATAATAAAAAATATTGTAGTAAAATAATCTCACGCGAATCATGAGTCTCTTCTAACATTTTTGAAAGCAAAGCTCTCGCTCAAGTTTTTATAACTTATGGTCTCGAGTATATCATTGTCAATAATTATCATTGTTAATCTGTTTAGTCTTTCTTGAAACATCATAAATCGTAAGAATTCAACAACTTTAATTTTATAAAGGTTTTTTTTATGCTAATGCCATTGTTACCGAAAGAACTAACAACATTTACGTACATGCCATTAATGCATTAAGAATTTTTTTTTGCTTCAGATTGTTTGAAGCATCAAAAGAGTTGATAAGTAGACTAAATGAAAATATGTTAAGCAACTTTAACTCTATATAAAGTTCATTATCATCACTATCTGATTTACTCCATACTTCAATACATCTTAAAGAAGATAACAACAACAACACGACTTAAAGATCATTTTCATCAAGTTCTTTCAATTTTTAAGGAAACAAAAAAAAAGAATATTTTTTTTTCATTGTTGATATTGTTCAAATCTTGTTTCAAGAGAAGTAATCGTTTGATAAACAATACATAAAAAATAATTGAATTTAAAATTTTCCTTGGATGAACGCCTACGACTCAAACATCTTTTACGGAATATCGGATTTAAACCCGTTTCAATGGCAATTTCTCTAGCTTCATCAAATCATTCATCAACAAGGCGGCTCGTCACTTAGATAGTTGGTTGACACTGTATTTTTATAACTTTAATTGCTTAAAGCATGTAATAGAAATGCTTAAATGTTGCAGAAATATCTATCAATATAAATTAATATATTTTTATATATAGTTTGTTTGAAATAATAACCCTAGCCTCCTCCAACATCAAACCTCAAGGGGCCCAATTTCAACTCTTCTTGGTAGCATGTACTAGCAATAGACACATGGTCCTCACATCCACAAGTTAAAGCAGGATTTTACCACTATTTTTCACTACCAACTTCTAAATGATATCTTAGTTGAAATCAATTATAAACAAATATAAGTAGAAAACCATTTACTCAAGATATATAACATTATAATCCACACTTTCTAAAGTTTAAATCTTACTTGTATAACATTTCATGATTTAAACCTCTCATTGCACTCGTCCACGTTCACTCGATCCAAGATTCGTGTAGTTATCACTCTTACGACTTTGGCTTGATGTCACATTATATTGCAAGGTTTTGGGTGCGTTTTTGCTAGATTTTATTAAGGTCGAAGGTTGTATTTGATCGAGTTGGCGACTCACATTCACTAAGCCATGGTCCATGGACCATTGCACTCCCAACCCCCTAGCTACTTTTTATAAAGGACCCAAATTATATGGCCTTGTGTTAGATCAGTAGGTGATTAGTTGTTTTCTAAACCTCATGACCCTACAATCAAAAGGTTAAAGGTTGCTACCAATTTCCAAAGTCTAGTGCCTCATTATGAACCTTCTATTCCATTTTCATGTTTTCTTTAGCCAACTACATTGTGGTAAAGTGTAGTTCATACACATTGATTCATCTCTACGCCTTTAATCATTCATATAAATCATCATATTGTGCCTCTTGCTTTGTCGAAAGACGAAATGAGTTTATCGGTGAACGTAAATGGGCAATCTAAGGTTCCACCAGGGTTCAGGTTCCACCCCACAGAAGAAGAGCTTCTTCATTACTACTTAAGAAAGAAAGTTGCTTACGAAAAGATCGATCTTGATGTTATTCGCGATATTGATCTTAACAAGCTTGAACCATGGGATATCAAAGGTGAGTGATAACTCAATTTCTTTAGCATGTTACCTAAAAATTTCTAACCTAGTGTTGTCTTGAGTTAGATTTTACTGGATATGTTTTTGCTTTTATAGAAAAGTGCGGAATTGGATCAACCCCACAAAACGATTGGTACTTCTTTAGCCACAAAGACAAGAAATACCCGACTGGAACGCGTACAAATCGCGCAACTGCTGCAGGTTTTTGGAAAGCCACGGGTCGTGATAAGGTCATTTATAGTAGCTCGAGAAGAATCGGTATGAGGAAGACACTAGTGTTCTATACAGGAAGAGCACCTCATGGACAAAAGTCAGATTGGATTATGCACGAATATAGACTTGATGACAACACAATTACCTCTCAAAGTTATGGCTCGGTAAGCTATTTTCGCTTAAACTTAATGGCTCATTCGCTTGCTTACGTTCAAAATTATCTAATGACAGGGTTCTAACTTGTGTGATTCGAGTCAAGAAGACGGGTGGGTCGTGTGTCGCGTGTTTAAAAAGAAGAACTACCATAAAGTGGTCGAGAGCCCCCAAAGATCATCATCAGCACCTTCTATAGATTCAACAGCTCATATGCAATCTTCAAACAAAAATGCAAGTATTCACGATGATCAGTTTGTTGTGTGCATCAATGGTAAATCCTGCAAGCAAGAAACCGATTCACTCGCGAATAACGCCACCATCACCGATGATTATAATCCTTTGCAACAATTCATTAGCCCCATACATGACACACTTGATCAAGATTCAATATTTCAGGCCCATAACTCCATGACACACTTGCTAACAGAAGTAGAACACTGTAGAGATCATGAACATCTTGAAAATTGGTCTGATGTTGATCGACTCGTGGCCTCACAGCTCGATGGACGTTTCACACTAGACCATGATGATCAAACACCATCACAAGGTCCACAACCATCATCTATGGCTAAATCGAATGAACCAGTGTATACGAGTGAGATGGATATATGGAGCTTTGCACAATCTTCATCACAGTCATCTTCTCCGGATCCATTTTACCATTTGTCCGTATAGACTATAATTTGTAGTTCACATAGTTTTATTCAAGCTTTCTTGATAGTTACTTTCTAGAGGTACAAATGGAATAAACTGTTATACATAGTTGGATGTATAACGTCGAACCTTGAAGTAATGATAAGGTTGCTTGTGGGTCATACGTTTGAGTTTTGGAAACAGACTCTTGGAGTTATAGAAATACTGAATAAATATGCGTGCATCAGGCGCAAGTGGCTTGATCGACAACCACCTGACCGGTGCGTATATACATGGATTTATATAGATACGAAGCAATTGGTTTGAAAATAGTGTGTTTAGCTAGGTAGAAGGTTGTTAATCTTGATGTCATAGGTTGTCGGTGTGTTATGTTTGATGAATACATATATATGTAGCAAAAACATTCTTCATCCTTATCATCCCCCTACAAGAAAATGTCACATTCTCTTTGATTCATTGAATGTTTTGTTTTTGAAGTGACATTTGTCATTTTAAACATGTTTTAGTTTCAAATTTGAAGTGTCTTTCAAAATTTTCAAATCTTTTGAGATGATATAAAGATATAACGTTGTTTTCTTGTTTAGGGTCGTCACCATCAGTAACTCCTTTGGTTTATTCATATTGGATCATCATTTGATGGTTATATAGGTCTAAATACACTACCAAATCTTGTATAAAATGGACAAAAAATTAATGCATACTTTTTATAATGCATAAAAGTGTTAATAAGAAGGGTACATTGTTGTTTGAGTTTAACCCTATTCAAAACAAATTGGGATATTATTATAAAGCCATATGTCTTTGAATTGGATACATAAATAGTTACGTACGTAGTACTTTCTCTCTCCCACTAGTTTGATTAACTACTCTACATCACGCTCAAGTGTTTTATATATATAGTTTTTACAATTGTTAACATATATTGGTTCTGATTAATTTGCATGATAATTAAATGTGTTGGATCGGTCCCCTTTAAAAAAGTGATAGACGATGATTATGATGTTCCAACCATCGACTTACCATCTAGATAATGCATGAAGATGGACTATCGAAAAAAGTTGCGTATTGAGAGATAGAAAACGCAACACCTTTAACATAACAAAAAAAATGTCAAATAAAATCATCCCTTTACAGTCAAGCATTTGATAAAACGAGTACTCAAAGTACATAAATATTACTATTACTATTCTAATTAAACACTTTGGTCGGTGGGGGTGGTGTTTTTCTTCTTTTTTTCATTTTTTTTTTGTTTGTTTATGTTTTAATTTTTCTTTTGTTTTTTTTGTTTGTGTTGTAATTTTTCTTTTTCTTTTTTTGGTTTGTTTGTGTTTTAATATGCTTTGTTTTGGGTGTGGGTTCGAGATTTTGGGGTGGAGGTTTTTGTAGGTTTTTGATATCTGGACACGTGTCTTTGATTTGTAGGGTTCGTTGACGTTGTCTTTCTCCGGGTTCCTGCTTTCTTTCTTTCGTTATCGATACCCTGACGAT
>BJCM01062104.1:0-13956 GCA_018326385.1 Flaveria bidentis | reverse complement strand
ATTAAAAATAAAATTTATTAATTGCTATGTTTCTCTCTCTTATCTAATTTTTAAAAAAATCAAACTATCTTCTTTTAAAATAGATTTTATGAAGGAAATTAGAAATCACTTCTTTTAATCAATATCTAAATAACAAGAAACTAAACTTTTATATAATATGAAATTTTCTAAAACATTAAATATTTTTTAAACAAAAATTTTTAAATCATTTTGTTTTAATAAAATTATAAACAAGTGAAATATTTTAAAAAATCTGAAACACTAAAGATATTTTTATAAAAAATCTAAAAATGAATGTTTAAAATGAAAGTTTTTCCATAAGAAAGTTAAAAACAGTATAATTGTTTTATTTCTTAATCAAAAGTATATATAATTTTAATTATATTTTACATTAAAATATTATAATTAAAATAACTATTTATACGTAATTAACATCATATTTTATCTTCACATGATTTTATATACATAAGTTTTTATTAATAATTACTTAATATTTTATTTATTCAATCTGTGTATTATACGGGGACTAACCTAGTGTTGTTATATACAAAAATAAAAAAAATATTTGTCAACTCATATGATTCATCGTCATTGTGTCTGGCATACACTTCGTTGTATATTTTTGTTTATTATTGTGTTATCCTGAACATCATTATGTGTTTTTTCAACTCAGATGATTCATCGTAATTGTCTCATTGTGTATTTTTCATTCGTCATTGTTTTTTTTCTAAACACTGTTCATTTTTCTAATTAACACGATGAGTTTTCTAAAATCACATTGGTCAGTAATAATATTGTATACTTATAATTACAAAACACATTGATAAAATAACATCAAACTTATATAACATATAAAAATAATGACAAAAACAATATGAAATAATTTAAAATGTAAAACATAATAATCAATACATATAACAAATGATGAATTATTAACACAACTGATATTTGTTAGACGTATCTGACACAATGATCAAACTAGTTTTTATTATAACTCTACCTTATTTACAAGTAATACTAAAATTACTTTTAAATTATCTTTTTCTAGTAATCTTTGTTTTTTGGTTATTGGATTTTAATAATCATGACTTTTAGTTATTGGCCATGATTAATCCCAACTCAGTAAATATTTAATGACACTTTTAATTTTGAGTTTATTTTCCTACAAATGATTTTTTACTAACTGAGAGTTAACTTCGTTAGTTTTTTTATGACGTAGACTGCTTATATGTCCAAAACACTAATAAGAAAATTGAAATCTACTATGAGATCCGTCAATCTAAAAATACTGCACCTTAAAACCCGTTAATCTTTACCTCTCGGTTTGAACTACTTAACTCGTAGAGTTATATTTCTGGTGACAATAGATGTTAGACACTAAAAAATGAACCTGATGAAGGTTAGGCGGCGACGGTGTTAAAAAGGCTCAAAGTTGGTCTCATGTAATAGAAAAACGAACGAGGTTAACTCATAGTTAGTAAGAGATCGTTAAAGAAAAATAAGATTGAAGTTGAGAATATTTGTAAGCATTTTTAAATTGGGATTAATCCCAATAACGGACGAAAATTGGGTTTCTAAAAATCCAGTATCCCTTGTTTTTTAATGAACACTTTATGAAATTATTTGGTTGTATTGCAACCCTAATAAGGATAACTCCAATTGAATATCTCTGACTATTTTTATTATATAGATTTAATTTTAACAAGTAGCAAGTTAACACATGAAATATTTTTATAAGTAAATTATTTTTAATCTTTTATCTGTTACGAAAACATATTCTAAAATCACGCGTTAAGTTTTGTGGTGGGAATATTTGCGTATTTGACGCTTTTTATTAAAGCAAGGTGATGTAAATAGTTGGAGTACCCAATTACGACAAGAATAATTAATATTTTATTTGCTCTATAATCCTTTCCTTTCCTTTTAGAATACAAAAAACTCTGAAAATACAATTATATGATCATGTGTGTTTAATTTACTTACTAATAATGATTTTTTTTCCATTAAAAACATGAAAAATGCAATGATGTGTTTTTATCTACTTCTGTTTTATAATTCTCTGGTACACAAAAGTAAAATTACCATATTAATATGTTGAATATCATAAATTAATAAAATTAACAACTAATAATTTTTTGAACGGCAAAATTAACAAATTTTGTATGTGGATAATTTCGATGTACTTTTACTTTTGTTGCGTCACAAATCACAAGAAAGGGACTCGTTAAATTCATCAATAAGAATACGCATGTTTTTAATGGTTTCGAGGAATTGTACTTTTCGGAAGTATACATCTTGCTTTCAAAGAACAACTTGTTTTTAAAGAATTGAAGCTTCTGAAATACGGCTTAACCCCAATCATGGGTGTTGTCCGTTGGACCTCACTAGGGTTGCCGGCCTGCCGCTCTTAGGACCTTGCTAACCAGGGACGTCGCCCCGGACACTTGTGGTTCAATGGCCTTTGCCCCTTAATACCATAACAAGTCTATAGTAGAAATCACAATATCATCAAACAAGTATGCACTCTACACTTATCAACTTGATTGATGAATCACTATGATTTCTCCGGCCTTTGATTATAAAGAAAATCCAATTTCACTAAAATAGTCAGAAGACACTAAAATCACGAACATTACGCAAATGTTTAGACAAAATAAGATATCGAGACATTTTCAAGCGTCTAATGTAAAGTTAAATCTCCTTTAGACATTAATACATTAATATGGATCGGAGATCATTCTTAACTTGTATTATTTGGCCATCACGTGACACGTGCACACCAATACTAGTAAGTTGTACGTTGAAAGGAAAAATAGTTAAATGTAGAAAAATTAATACAAATATATAAAAACCCTACCTCCTCAATTTGTAACAGAATTTGAAAATAGTTATGTTAATATTTAATCACATACTACATATTTTATACAGGCAAACCAAAAAACAGTTTATCCAATATAATTTCACATATTTTTCTATTTCTCTTCTAAATCAAAAGTATTATAAATTGAAGAAAGAGAAACTAACGTTATGGCAACAAATTGGAATATTACATCATGTAACTCGTGGTGATTGTGGACCTACACATACAACCGTGCACTCTATATAAACTCAAGCTCTTGAGACAACGCCTGCATTGATCGATTAACAATTTAGTCAAGACCACTTCGAGCTCGATTGGACTAGATCAAGAACCTTTCACGAGGCGAGTTCAATGCACAATGAAGCATGAGCAAACAATTGACATGCCGAACACTTCTAGTGTCTCCGTTGTATATGATCCATTCGGTAACATACATGTCTCTTCTTCTACCATATGTATACAAAACGTATAAATCATGGATGCCTTTATACTGTTCATGGGTGAAGCAACTTGCTTAGGCTCCTAGAGAAAAAAGAGCCCCTCATTGGGCCAAGTCTGATATCCCTCATTTATTGTTTTAATAGTTTTAGTGAGTGGAAGAAAGATAAAAAATATTAGGAATATAATATAAATATATAATTTAATTAAAATATGAAAAAAATACAGGGAATGAGACGCCTAAGATTTTTAAAAATAACAAGATAAATTTAGGAAATATTGATTTTAGTCGAATTATATGTACGAGAATGAGTAATTAACTAAAGAGTTATTTTTTTTTCTCACAAACACTTGGCCACAATCACTTATAAAGTTATAATTTAAGCCACACTCTAGCCATCTTATAATTACTTAAATTACTCACATGTTTTTCCAACTACTACTTCACCTACCTAACACTATAAAGAAAGGGTGGCTTGTGATGTGGAATCTATATATAGGAAGTTTCGCAATGAAGGTAATCACCAACAGATTCTAGTCATCGATAACATACATTCAGTTTTTTAGTAGTGTAAACAATGACGGATCTAAAACTTTATTTTAGTTGGGTCAAATGTAAAGTATGTTAGAACTGTTGATATTAGACATTTAAAATGGGTCGGGTCAAAATAGTTATATAAACTTGTATAAAGTTTCACCGAGTATGGCAACTGCATTTCTAGTAAACAATATAGGAAACCAACAGATTGGTATACTCTTATTGTTGGTTAGGCACATGATTTGACACGTCAAAGTGTCTAACCTCATAAATATCGACTAAGTTGACACAAATGAGCTCATGCACTTCCCGTTTTTATAATCATTGACGATAAACAACTATTAATTAGTAAATACATGTCATAAACAATCCGAACAAATTCAAATAATAGGAATATACCATTAGCATGAAACACCTGATTGAATCTACATTTTCAATCCTATAAATTATACTTCACAAAAAAGAGTAAACATGCTAACATGATTTGAACGTCTAAACAAGAGAGAATATCTAAGTTTACATATGCATATACAGCCATTTTCTTTAAAAACTAGAGTAAAATCATAAAGATTTAAACATAAGATATATCAGTTTAATAGCTAGTTACACATTTGGAGTTAAGTTTTGAGAACTTGGGTGCCTTGAAGTAAAAAACTTGGGCGCCCTAATTAATTTAATCACTATATTAAATAGCTTATTAGTAGTTGAGTGGGGGACTAAACCCCCCTAAATGTATATTGATTCCGTCTATGAGTGTAAATGTGATCGTCTACACCACCATTGTTCAACCTTTAAGCACTGCCATACAATCGTATACAACTCCATATATCAACTATTTAATTTTTCTTACTTCTTCTCTATTGAATGTATATATCCAACTTCTTTTTTCCATCAACACCATTTTTAGTGTATCATTACAGCCATGTTATCAGAGTAAAGAAAAGAATAGCAACATAAGTCATTAATCGAAGGAGAAACCAAAAAAAATTCATTCAACAAAGGAAAAACCCAAATATAACCGGGTATAAAACTTTCGAAGAGCATCACACCAACAACATGCTAAAAAGTTAAAACATTAGCAATCTTTCAAATGGGTTAATTCTCATCATCATCAACATGATGAATCACCCGGTCAAAAATCTCAGATGAGGTAATACTTATTGATTGAGTTGTCGTGGTTAAATAAAAACAAATTAATTTTAAGGACTTAAATACCTATAACTAGCATAGGTAAGTAAGATTCGTTTTCATAATATGAAAAATGTCACACTTGAATACCTTAGAACTAAAAAAAACAAATGAAAATATTGAAAAACAAATATTTTTGAGTTTTCGTTTAAGATGAAAAGTAAATTAAAAGCAAATATTTTTGTGTAGTGCATGGGTTGTACACATAACATACAAATTTGTGAGAGGGTGTCGGAACCCCACCGCCCTCACCATTGTCACAAACAACAAAAAACTCTAATAGGAAGAAATTTAAAGGATATCGTACGCAAAGCATGGGTTGTACACGCAACATATAAATGCGCACAACTACTCTTCATTCAGTTTACAAATTAACATATAGATAATATATATAAATTAACTATTTTTATGCATAACATATTTTTTCTTAAAAATTAATTCTTTTTGATGAATTTTGGCGGGCTACGTTTTGTTGTAGACACACACCAAGAAATAAGAACACGAATATACGTTACTAAAAAACCTTTTAGAGTTATAATCTAAGTTAGTTTATAGTTTTTATTCAATAGATTGATGATGTTTGAAACACATTTGATTAAAAAACAACTACATGGATATATAATGAATCGATATATACCAAATAATTTATCTTAAAACCTTTTGCCTTTAACACTTCAACAATCCTTATCTGATATGTTTCACATGTGAAATTCTAGATAAACATCTTCATCTCTCCCTTAAACTTAACCTAGGCCTAATGAACTAAATTTGTTTTTTTTGTTTACTTTGGAACCCAGCTGCATAATGACATACTCATTGCACTTATAACATCTAATGTGACTTTTATCCCAATTCAGACTTTGCTATCTTTGATTTTTATTATATCGAACCTCTAATCTCTACCTTCGAAACATTGGCGGTTATTGATTATTAAACCTCATCCATACTGATATTTAAGATATTCATCATTTCTTGATCATTGTTGCATTTCTTATCAAGTCATGTAGACTCATCCTTTTGAGCTAAATTTGCTTCTTCTTATTCTTTTCACTTGGGCACACAGCTGCATAATGACATTATTGTAATTATCATATCTAATTTGTTTATCCAAATTCATACATTGCTCCTTTTGATTTTCATTGTATTGAATCTCTGACCTCTACCTTAGAAACATTGACAATTGTCTTGATTATTGAACCTCGTCCAACTGATAACTATGATTATTGAACCTCGTCGAACTGATAACTGTAAAATTTATCATTCCTTGATCTTTGTTGCCCGTCAGTTTTTGAGAACAACAATTTGCTTTAATACTGATTGTTGTCCTGGTCTTGCATTCTAGTATGTACCTCATTAGCTTTTAAGTGTCCTACTACTTCTTCAATGACATTGTTCTAAATACTGCTAGATCAATGTCACTATAGGCAAGCCAAAGTTGTGAAGTTTTATTATAGTGATCACATCATATTCTAGATTTGATCCAAGGTCTCAAAACTTAGCCACTATATGATGAATCTTTTCTATGAACTCGTCAATTGACTATTTTACTTTCATCTTTAACATTTTCAGTTCACTTCTTGGGGTTTGTAAACAACCCTTTTGCCCGCTTTTCAACTTCAAGAAACTGATCTCAAATCGAGTCCCAAACATCCTTTGCATCCTTATATTTTGCCATGTGAAGTATGATGTCCTCGTGTAAGGACCAAAAGATAAATGCCTTGGTAGTCAAGTTCTTTCAAGCCTCAATAGTACCTTTATCACCAGGTCTATACATTTCCAAAGACCATGAGCTTGCAACAACCGTTCCTCTATGATATCCCAAGTTGTGTAATTCATGGTTTTCAACTTAGGACATTACAAATAGATTTGGATTGTTCACGAACTTATACTATGACTTGGTTTGAATTTCGAATCTTTTGAGTTCGATTCAAATAATTAACACCTTAGAACTATGTTTTGTAATTACTTTGTAGGAAATAAAGAAGAGTACTTAAACTTGGTGGTTCCATTATATGAAGCATCAATCACAGGTGACTGGAAAACTGCAAAGACAATCTTCGATGAACGCAGAGATATGGTACGCGTTGGCCTCGGTAAGAGACTTGGCACAACACTTCACGTGGCAGTGACGGCAAAAGAGAACAAGTTCACATTAAATTTTGTGAAGAATCTTGTAGATATGATGACAAAGGAAGAGTTGGAACTTAAAAATAAACATTCCAATACTGCGTTTTGGATAGCATGCGCATGTGGAAGAAAGAACATGGTTAAGATTATGATGGAAAAGAATCGCGACCTTCTACATATTCGCGGTAATAATGAAAGTTTGCCATTGTGTGTCGGTGCCAAGGAAGGAACAAGTGACACAGTAAAGTTGTTATACAGTAATTCTCAGAATACGACTAGCGATCATTGGACACATGACGATAGGATCTTGATACTCAAACATTGCATGGAGCGCGACTTCTTTGGTGCGTAATATGCCCACTAAGAGAATTCGCATTGGGTTTCTTGATCCTCATACTTATAATTTAGTCAAAAATCACATTTAATATATCTAAATTTGTTCTTTTTCAACAATCTTCTGCATTACATTCCTCGTATCCAAATATGCATTGTGTGGTTATCACATGATCACACAAACTTACAATCTATAATCTATATACACTTGAACACCAACCTCTTGTAACTAAAAAAATTATAACTGACAAGAAGTTATTGATGTTGAAGTATATTAATTACCTTGATTAAAGAAAAGAAAGCATTTTAAGTCTTTAAACATCGATCAATTGCTTGCTTTAAGAATACAAACGCTAATGCTTAATATAAGGTATTCTTCAATTGCACTTAAGTATTAGGTTTTATTTGATTATATTTGTATGTTGTATGTTTCCTTAACGTCATATCATTAAGAGGTTGTCGTATCATATATTCTCTAGATGTTGCGCTCCAAATTGTGAAGGACTACCTAGAACTTGCTTTGGAGGTGCGTCTACTTAAGATTTTGGCTCGAAAGCCTCATGCAATTAATAAAGTGGAAAAAAGTCTAATCACGAGAATCATAACCCCATGTAAGATAGCGTTAGGTATGTTTATAGATACATGTCTCTTGATTAATCAGCGTTACCATAGAGCATTTGATATATATGTCCTTATTTTGTTATGTGTTTTAGTTGCTTGTAGATTTTTGGGTATGGAAGTACAACATGGAGCTGAAGAAGAAACTGATGCACTAAAATTACTAAAAATCATATGGAAGCAAGCTAGTAGAACATCAATGTCCATTGAGGAAATTCAGAATATGGGAATATTATTTGTTGCTGCAAAAAGAGGCAACACCAAATTTATAGTTGAGTTGGTTCGAACCTATCCTGATCTTATGTTTGATAAAAATAGAGACGGGCTCACTATATTTCATGTAGCTGTTATGCACCGTCATCATGGTATCTATAACCTATTGTATGAGATAGGTGATCCAACGAACATATGCATATTACATGACAAGTTGGACAATAATATGCTTCATTTAGTCGGGAAGACTTCAAAGGCGATGGCATCTAACACGTATGGAGCATCTCTACTAATGCAACGAGAACTATTGTGGTTCGCGGTAACATGTCCCCAAACTTCTTAATTAATTAGTCTATGAATTAAATAGTAATGTCTATGAATTAAATAGTAATTCTAATGTTCCTATAACTCAAAATGTTATCAAACAATCACGATAAATCACAGCAGGTTATAATGTGATAACATAAACATAAAAATGGGTTCATTTGCAAAACTTTTTTGAAACTTGTGTCTTTGTGTCTTGTAAAAATGAATTCTTCCATGTCTTAATACCTAAATAGCTAATTCAAGTGGCGGAAAATGAAAAAAAACAGTATTCAGTTGTTTTAAAATATATTTACTTTTTAATTTTATTTTGGATTGCGTATTTAATATATAATTAGTGGGTTTTGACTGCGTATATTTAATAAAATTTGTATCGTAACGAAGTAAAATATGCCTGACACAACGATATATTCGCAAGAAATGCATCGCTCATTTCAAGTTATGACTTACGATCGAGTTTGATCGTTCACAAAATGTAACCGCAACAAATGAAGAACATATATAGGTGTCTTGAATGGAACTTAGCACGTTCCATACAACACTAGATAGAATTAGAAGAAATATTTATAATGAGTACTTATGGTTGTATATACCTTGTGATTTATGTTGTAGCATGTTTATAACATAATGCCACCTTATATGACGGAAGAGAAGAACAAACGTGGTCAAACGCCATATGATTTATTCACTAAAGAAAACGAAGAACATGTTTCCAATGGATTAAGATGGATGAAAGACTGCATGGTTGTTGCCACACTTATAGTCACCATTGCATTTGCTGCAGCCTTCACGGTTCCAGGTGGAAACAAAGAAGAAACCGGGCTTCCCTTTTTCATTCATCGACATATCTTTTTGGTTTTTGTTATTGCAGATGCCATTTCTTTGTTCTCTTCCTCAACTTCACTTCTAGTATTCTTATCTATCCTCATATCTCGTCACCAACAAGCTGAATTCCTTAAATCATTACCGACAAAGCTGATGTTAGCGCTACTATCACTTTTCATCTCTGTAGCCGCAATGATGGTGACTTTCAGTTCTAGTTTCTTTGTGCTATACCACAAGGGGTTAAAATGGGTACCTATCCTTATTGCTACATTTGCTACTGTGCCAATCATTGTGTTTGCAGTATTGCAATTTCCTCTTTTGGTGGACATGTTTCGCTCCATGTATGATTCTCACTATCTCTTTAAACCCAAGAAACCTATGCTTTACACCAAAAAACCGAAGTTACATTGACTACTTATTGGCGTATCCCACACATCGCTAAACGAATAGGTTTTAAAAGATGTTGATGTACCCTTAGATGAGTTATGAATGCATTTCAAGTTACAGCTTACCATGTATTGTTGATATGTGTTGTTTATCAAATCCACCTTTACATTCATGCACCGCGCTACTACAAGTGTATTGCTAATTAATCATTCTTGTAATCATGCTATATTTATAAAAAATAATCAGAGTTAATTCTAAATCATAATGTTCATATATTTGTTAGCCAATTTTTCTGATATATCCGATTAATCACATGATTTTAATATTGGAACACGGTGTTTTGGAAAAAGAACTGTAAGACTCGATGAAACAAGAGCATAACAAATTGAATGGTGTACATGTTAATTTAAAGACTCAGGTTAGATCATATTGATTGGTGGTATGCGAAGCCAAGGTGTTATGGCTGCATTTCAACGATGAGTATGACGGGCGTTTTGAGTTTCGTTCATCTTCTTCTTCCTTCTTGATCAATTCAGATACAAAGACTACTTGATGTTAGTGAGGTTTCTGAATGTTTGTTTCCCATTTTCTCTTTCTAGCTTCTGTGGTGTTTGAAAAGGTTTGGGTTAAAATAAGTTGTTCCTTCATATAAATGCGATTGTGCATTTATTTATAAAGTTAATTTTCATCTCTAAACTTCATTTGATGAAATTAATAGTCTTAATCTAAACTTCATTTTCTCTTTCTAGCTTCTGTGATCTTTCTAGCTTCTGCGCATATCATATGAAGATAATCAAGTCTCCTTGCTACGACACGAGTTAAGTTATGTGGTAATGCACTTTTTATTATCAAGTTTAAGCGTCTTGGAATCTTGGATGCTTTTGGTTATATCTATATTTTGGGAAACATTAAATTGTAAAGTTTATAAAACGATAATTTTCAAATCTTGTAAACATTAGCATAACTCATACGTAACTATACACACATAATATATAAATCTTGGAAATAAAAAAAAGATTCGGGTTAATGGGGATGACCGGATTCTCACAAAAGCAATCCAAATACCAAACCATTTATAACAAGGGAAAAGTTCAAATAAAAAAGACTCTAAAACTAAAAAATATAATAAGTAATATCAATCATTAATCTTCTTAACCAGTGGTTGAGATCAATTTGTAGGAAAACGTTTGTTAGATGAATATTTTAGTAATAATCATTTTTTTTTGACTTTTTGTAAGCTTCTATATTTTTTTAATTGTTTATAACTTTTATGTACGATATTATTTTTTTATGGAATTACACCCATATAAGCGAGTAATTTTATTAAATTGTTATAGAAAAATATAATAATATGTTTATGCTTTTAAGCCTGTATCTCGTCATTGTGTTTTTTAGTGCAAGTCATTGTGTCTGTTTTTTAAATGTTATTGTGTTTATCTAAAATGATGAATTTTAAAAAAGGATAATGATAATAACATTGTTGTGTATCTATAATATATAAAACACAAAAATAAATTAACAACTAAATAATCTAATACAATAAAAATAATATCAAAATAACAAAATGTCTCATTATGCTTTTTATCGCAATAGTGTGATCTTGAACACTATGAGTTTTAAAAATACGTTGGTGTAATAACATTATTGTGTACTTTTAGTTGTAAAACACAATGATAGATAACAAGTTTATATGATGTATAAAAAAATTCAAAGCAAAATTTTAAAACAAAAGTTATAAAAACAATAAAAAAATCAATGTACTAAACCATACGTAACTTTAATCATATATTATTTCAAAATAACATTTTACAATTCCTACTCTTCATCAATAAATATTTTAATAATTTTGTTATTCAACCTGTGTAATACACGAAGATATAACCTAGTTTATCATATTAAATAGTTAAGATCAATTTATAGGAAAACATTTGTTAGAGGTATATTTTAATAATAACCACTTTTTACTTTTTGCAAGTTCCTTATTTTTTTAACGTTCATAACTTTTACGCACTACATTATTTTTTATAAAATTACACCATATAAGTAAGTATTGTATATCTTAAAACGAGTACAATATTGTTATATAAAGATATATTAATGTTTTTACAATTTTAAGCTCATATATCGTCATTATATCTTTTATTGCAGGTCATTGTGCTTTTTGGTTAGTTATTGTGTTTTTCTATATGTTATTGTGTTTCTCTATAATGATGATTTTTTTAAAAATAATGGTAAGATAAGCTTATTGTGTATCTCTAATATGTAAAACATAATAATAAATCAACAAATAATTAATGTAATACAATAAAAACAATGACAAAATAACATAATGTCTCGTTGTGTTTCTTTCGCTATAATGTAATCTTGAGCACTATGAGTTTTGAAAATTACATTAGTGAAATGACATCATTATGTACTTTTAATTGTAAAAAACATGGTGATAGATAATAACAACAAGTTTATATGATGTATAAAAACAATGACAAAAATAACACATTGTGTTATTTTTAACACTATGAGCTTTGATAAATGCTTTGTTGAAAATATATCATCGTGCACTTTTTTTTTGTAAAACATAACAACATATAACAAGTTTATATAATATATAGAAACAATAAAAATAATAACACAAAATGATTTAAAACGTAAAGTACAATGATTAACATATATGACAAATAATGTAAAATAAATGACATAATAAATGTATGACACAACGAGATAATATATTATACATTACGACCAAAATGCTCTGTTTTTTAAACATGAGATAGATAAAGCCAACAATCTTTTTTATATTTTTTATATTAAAATCATTTTTACTATAACTTTACCCTTATAATAGTTAGGTTCAATTTAATGTAATAATCGAATTAAATTGCTCGAGTTTGTCCTTAATCGGGTTCAGGTTGATTAAATTTGAGTTCAGTGTTCGAATAAAAACCACACTCCTAACTCTAACAACCTCCGTATTTTAAGATTATTTTACATCAAAGTCCGTACTTTAATATAAATAAAAGGATACCGTATTAATTAGTAGATGTTTACGTGCAATGAATTGGAGCTAAGGACACTCTAACAACCTCATTAATATTATCAGATTATTTTACATCAAAGTCCATGCTTAAATATAAATAAAAGGATACCGCATCTATCTATTACATAATTAATTAATTAACTAATTAAGTATCTATCTATCTAAATCGAATCTAATTCAAATTCAAATCCAAATCCAAATTTTAATTTAGATCTAATCTAATCTCTATCTCTATCTCTATATCTATAAATTCTAATAAAGCAAACTTTCTAAAGCCACATGTCAATCTTTTATCCCACCTCTTTAACACTTGTTATTTTTATAAACATCATTATATTATTTTTCCCTCTAAAATGGTATTATAGTAACTTAAACATTAAAACTAATTTCTATCTCTTACTAAAAATCAATTTTATTAATTGTAATATTTTTCTCTCTCATCTTGATAATTTAAATCAATGTTTCTTTTTAAAATTAGATTTTATTAAGATAATAAAAAATCACAATTTTAATTAAAATAAAACTAATAATAAAATATTTTTATATAAGATGAATTTTCAAAAACACTAAACTTTTTTGAAACAAAATATTTTAAATCTATCTTTAAAAAAAACTATAAAAATGTGAACTTTATCTTATTAAAACAACCATAATAATTACAAACTAGAGTTTTTAATAAAAAATATTTTCATAAAAATAAAATTTTTAATAAAAGAATATTAATACAAATATCTAAAAATAAAACTATTTAAAAAAGATAGTTAAAAAAAATAATATAATTGTGTTTATTTTCTTGAACTATTACGCATATATAATTCATATATTATATTAAAATACCTGTAAATCTTTGTTTTCATTACTAATTAGAATTCATTTAATAAATGAGTTCTAACCTATCTATCTATATACATATCTGTCTATTTGTCTATCAATCTATCTATAATAAGAAAAAAATAAGATAATACGTGATGCAATCATAAAACTTATCATATTAACTTTTTCATTTATCTCTATTATTAAAACTAATATTGAATACTAATAATATTACTCATACTATTTTCAAATTATATA